>ML787691.1:66843-79256 GCA_009831015.1 Picea engelmannii | reverse complement strand
CAAATCTAGCTATAACAGATGCCCCTTAATGTGTGAGTTCAGAGGAGTATCTGTGATGGTTGAAATACATTATAAAAAACCCAGAAGTGGAGTGATGGGGAACCAACTAGAAGAACTAGTTTCTCATTACATTTTGTACTGACTTTGCATACATGGCTGCCAATTTGAATTACACTGTAGATCCATGTGAAAAGATACCAAACAACTGTCTGTGGCCATGAATAGGAAAATACAAGTGAGGTTATATGCCAAAGGTTGTCATAGTCACTAACAAGGCCCAGTAGAACCAGTCTCAAAATCAATATGAAGATATATGTATACAATGAAGTACAATCTGATCTCCCATGATCACTGAAGTCATATAGGTACTGGTCCAATGAAAAGGACGCAACAACTCAGGAAAGTTGTGGCCACATACTTATGTCTTCAAGTCTTCTACACAGTCCGCCAAAGGTGCAAGTCTACATCATGTGAATAAAGGAGTTGAGGTCGAACACAATGAGCCATCGTTTGATTACTGGTCATTAAGGTATACCGTTAACAAACACGAGACAACCTATCGATGATGAAATTAGGTATCAAGGCATTACATACATGATTATAAGTGTGAATAAAGGAGTCAGGGTCAAACACTTGAAGAATCCATCGATCAGGAGACATTGATGTATTCCCAATTGTCGATGGTGAGAGAACCTACCACTGATGAATGCAAGCCTCAAGGTACTCATAGTACTCTAGGTCTCGTTTCTAGAATATATGAGTTGAATTCGATGGAAGGAAACCCGCTGAAAGGAGAGCATTAAGTCATCTCTCATCATTCAACACGAGGTATGAAGCATGAACTTCATGATTTGTAGGAAATAGGATGAAGACCATGTTCACGAACCAATGACCCTATGTGTTTTTCGCGTGTACCAAGTGCAAGCGGTACACAAAAAAGACCCTCTGAATAACAACCAATGAGGAAAACTGTTGACAAAGGCTAGGAAACCACCAATAAGGCTAATGACATCCAAGACAATGCACATATCCCAATGTGTGAATAGATGTCTTGCCATCGAACACAAGGGAAACCCCCCATTCAACGACCAATGATGAAATGTCAACTGCTGGGCTCAAGGTTACATACCAATGATGAAAGTAGGACCAGGGTGCGTGATAGGACTACAACATCATGTGATTCTGAGACAAACTGAGGGTATGACCGACATGCAAAGTCAAGAGTTATGAGAAATGGTCGACAGGAGTTGATATAATTCCTTTGAACAAGAGCATGAGACATATGGGAGACTCTGGTAGCATAGACTCAATGATGAAACCATGAGATGTAGGAGGCATCAATGAAACTCTCCACAAGGATTGGAAGAGTAACTAGTCAGGGGAGAAAACTCTTTGTAACTAGCTCAACTTCCTAAGGCCATGCTAAACCCAAAATTATGATGATAAGTGGACTCAATAAATTTGTGCTATGTTCAAAGATGACATGAATGCTGCCAATATAAGATAATACTCCCTTCCCTCCCATCATTTTTTTGTTTTTTCATAGTCAAATGAATGCTATGATACAAGGGAGGAAACATGTGTCGCAAGTAAGAAAAACTAGTTCTGGTAGTGGAACATACCTATGCTCAATGCAAGGAGATGCATGCAGGAGATGAACACTCAGGGGAATGTTCCCTCCTGAGTATAGGGTGTCAAATTGCGAAGAATATAAACAAGGCTCTGCTTGGTTGAGGATGAAAAAATGTTGAGGCAAACGATTTATAACGCAAAGTGAGAACCGACTATAGGCTCAATATTGCAAGCAAGGGCATGAGATGAAATCACAACTTAACGCCAAAAAATTTCATTTTTCATGATCTTAGACTAATTGGTGTGAAAAAGGGATAAAATTGTACCAAATAGGCGTCCTTTCAAATCCAATTTACGAGTGTGAAAGAGACAAGTTCACTCGAAAATCTTTTCTCTTTTTGAAAACGAGTAAGAAAAGAGCTTAACTAAGACTCATGACCTTTCAAGTCCAATTTAACGAGTTTGAAACGGACAAATTCACTCGACAATATTTTCTCTTTTTAGATGAGTCGGAAAAGAGCCTAAATTAGACTCGTTTGGGAGTTTCTAGGAGGCAAGTCATGGGGGAGGCCAAGGCTCCAGTGATGGACTTCTATGGAATGTCAGTATCTTACGAATAACTGACATAAGCTTGGGAAAACCCAAAGCTTTCCAAGTCGAGGATGATAAAGTGCTAGTGGAGGTTATCGTCTCCATGATATATCAAATAATGTCTCTCACTAGAAAGGACATAGGCGGGGGCATTGGATACCCCATAAGACCATCCTAATTGAAGGGAACTTCTCTAGGAATTGAAGGGAGAGTGCTCAGGAAGAGTAAAAATCTCTCTTGTTAAGAAGACACACTATCATGAATGCTGATGACATGGTTGAAGGATGCATCACCCTCCAAAAAGAGATTTGGATTGACCAGAGATTGAACTGGTACAACCACTTCTTCAATTCTAAGTTGAAGAGGATGCGTGATAACAAGGATAGGGGACACATCACCCTTGACAACGGGGGTGTGGTCAGAAGAGGGTTGCAGCGACATGAATGTCATGTTAATTAAAGGAGAAACATGGTGTGGGGAAACCACAGATGCCTCAGAACCCAAAGGTCCCCTAGGTGAGAACCACACTTATGGTATCCCAGCAATAGCTGGACACAAACAAGTTTGGTGACCTCCTTCGCAAGTCCTACAAAGGAATTCAGGCTTACGTCTGAGATGTATAGGATTCTAAATGCCCCCAACGTTATTCACAACAGTTGGTGACATGCTCTTAGCGTGACTTGCAAAGGATAGAGAGTCATCTCCTACATGATGTACAGAGGTTGGAGACATGACATCGATATGACTCGTGGAGACTAGAGTGATTCCGCCAGCATGGCTAATAGTGGCTGGTTGCGGGTCTTCAACATGACTTGTATAGGTCGTTGACCCATATCCAACATGACTGGAAGAGGTTGGTGATGGATCTCCATTATGACTGGCCGTGATTGGACTAGTGGTGGGTTGTGGAATTTGATACCAAGGTCTAGGGAAAGATTGGCTTTGAAACATTGCAGGCCAGGAAGGGGGTTTACCCCATGTCCCTGTCCGGAAAGGTAGTATCCTCCACCTAACTGATCTAAATAGGTTTGAATGGGCATCATCACTGAAGTCTACGAAGAGACAGAAGTATGATTAGGATTATTTAAGTGAGGATAGATGTTTCCCCCATGTGAAGGGGTTCCGTGGAGAGGGTATCCTGAACCGTAAAAATTATTCTCCCCGTATGAAAGACCCGGGGATATATGTGGACCCGCCATGGGAAAAGTGTTCGAAGGAATTGACATGGCAGACGAAGGATACACGGATGGGGTGTAATAAGTAGAATAAGCACCCATTTGAGTATTGGCTCCTGAAAGAACATAACTAGGATTGGATGCATAAGAGGGGAGGTTCCAACCTCCCACATTGAGAGTTGGTTAAGGGACATGACTCATATCAAAGGATCCAATTCTAGGATTCTTATAAGTGGGCCAGGGAGAGGATGGAAAGGGTGAAGGCATATCAACAAGAAAATGGTTAGAGACCCAAGGCATGGACTGAGCGTCATAATTATGCATACCATTATGAAAAGTGGATGGATTCATCCCCATGAAATGAGTGAACATCATGGGGGAGGTAGCGGTAAGTGAGGGATCCAAAGGAACTCCACTATCCATGATAATGAAAACTTAGTATAAAATCCTAGTTCCAATCTAGTGATCAAAGAGCACACCAAAAATAATCAAATGACCAATATGCACACAAACGGGATGAAGTGGCTGAAAAGGTCTCTCTCCCTAAATAAGGGATGTCTCACCCAAGAGGCACCCGAGACTCTGTGCTAAATATCAGAGGTAACAAAATCAGTTATAAGGGCCCTCGTAGGCTTAACAACCAGTTAGTCAGATCCCCCTAGAGAGGTAATCCTCCATAAAATTTGTGTGTTGTCTGACCCTTATCTGACCCAGGGTACCTATAGTATAACCCCTGTAAGAAACCTATGTGGCACCTAAGTCAAGAAACTATGAAACCAATGTATAATCGATGCACATGCGAGCAATTGTAAGTCAGGTCCACCGTATGGGCAGGGTAGAAAATCGTAAAACCTTGAAAGTACTGCCTCTCATGGAGGTAAGGGAACTATCAAGATCCTCAGATACAAATAGATCCCTAGAAATATGTCTGACACTAAGAAGCTATTTGGGGCATATCCCTTCAACCAACCTCACACGACCTTCTGATTAACTCCAGTGTAACATGAGCCTCCTAATATTACCTATTATACAATGGGTTTCTCCACTCTCTTAGTCAAACACACATGTTGATTTAATAGCCTTGGAGAAGTTTACTCACAAAATCCTATTCCAAGGCACTAAATCCTAAGCTAGTTTGTGCACCCTAGAAAATAAAATCGTTACTAATCAATTTTAAATTATAGCATTATTTTTAATGGTCGTGCTTACTCAAAAAGGTATGGTAGTGAAACTCATGATGTTATGACTCAGCAAGTAAAGTAAATATGAACTCAATGCAAAGTACTAACTTCAATTTTCAATGAATGATATGCTTCTTAAAAAAATGCAATTTTCAATTTCAACTCTGCAATTCTGAATAAAAAAGCAATCTTTCTTTACATGCACTAAGCTAAATGACAAAGACTCGAAAGATCAAAATGCCAATCAATGCAAAATGCCTGATATTTTTGTATTTTCAATATAAGAAAAATGAAAATGCATGGACTGAACAACAACTTGATATATAGAATCTACTATGTATAGAAAGATACAACTCAAGTAGGATACCAAGGAGCAGAACACCCATCCCAATGTACAAGGACAATCAAAATGAAAAGATGATGAGAAAGACTCTGCCCAAAAATTCAACCAAAGACAAGTTTCCTATCATCCCATAGACACTTAACAGTCACTACAGAGACCCAAGAAGACTCAATAATCATCAAAACCTACCCAACAACCACCAAACCTAGAAAACAAGCAAAAGAGGTTGATGTACGCGACTGTTTAAGGAAACAACACGTATGTACGGAACTTGCAGAAGGAAAACATGCGTATATACACAACTTTCAAGAAAAAACCCACGTATATGTTTCAAAAACACAACTAGGCAAAGGAGAAGGCTGAATGAATCAGACCCAGAGTGAACAGAGGCTTTCAAGCAATGATACAACAAGAAACACAATATGAACGAGAGCAATCTAAGAATAAAAACACTCCAAAACCTAAGAAATAAGATTCAATCCCCAATATGGTCACCAATTCTGTTACGAGGAAAATCTCTCTATGGCTAGGGGTAAACCACAATAGACAAAAATGATTGCAGAAATAAACTCTATTCTCATGTATGCTATATAAACAAATATTCTAGCAAGACAAGATAAAAGACCTACCTCGTCGAGACGTTTGATGAAGTCCACCATTGAGCACTTGACCCAAAGCAATATACCTACATCTAGTCCTCAACAACTAAGAAAAGAAAGCATATGGTGATAATATATGATGCTAGCACATTCAATAGCATAATCCATTAATATACATAACAAATACGCCCATGGAATAATAATTCAAATATTTGCAAGATATCAATTGGACGGGAAAAGAGTATTTCTATTAATATATGATCAACATAAGTGAAAGATTTACATGCTTCCGTGTCGACACGGTTTGGAACCGAGAAACCAAGTTCCTTCCAGCTGGGCCTCCACCACTTAAATCCTCCACCAAAGGCAAGGTCATGGAAGAGAGACAATGAAGTTCTCAATCATTAAGGGACGAGCTTGGGGGATGAACACTGTGTTCAAACTTAAAGGACAAATGGATGAAGACTCAATATGAGGTGAATAATTTCTCTATAGTAACTTTGCTCTCAAAGTTGAATTCTTTATCCTCCTTTCTATAGCTCGGAATTGACCCATTTATATCCTTCAAGTAGAATTGGATGGCCGATTCAGAACGTTTCCAGTATATGGAAGGCCAAGTATCATTGATCTCCTATCGTGACATGGAAACCTGACACCATTTTTCATTTTTGGGTACAAATCTCGATGTACGTGGGTTGTAGTGGTGCAACTTGTGTATACACATGCTGTATAGTAGGCAAGGTGCGTATATGTGGAAAACCTGTATTTTTTAGCTCTGGGATTTGTAAAATGGGATGAAAAGTTTGCATAGGGAAATGGAAAAAAGATCTTCTGTGCAAGATTGCATAGGGTGAGGAAAATATTGCTATAACATTGATGCATTGTGTTTATGGTCATGAAGCACCAATGTGTGTAATATTAAAGTGCATAGTGCACAATAATGGTTTAGGCACACTACAAAGAAATATGTTAAAACCACTGCCCACCGGCCTCCATTAAAAATAGATTAGGGAAAAGTGGTTCCACTAAAACCTCCACAATAACCAGTCAAGAGACAATAACTCTCTATTTTCAAATCAAACTCTTAATAATTTAATTTATAGAGGAAAATAAGGTGACAAGATGGCTTGCTCCATCAATGCGATAAAACTTTTTCCCTTATGTTACCTCTTATCTCTCCACACTCTCACTTAATGTGTGCAATTTTATAGGATCTCCCGTGGCCCCTCGAGTTCTAGCTCATTTGGAACTGATTTTGTTATGTGTAAGGTGAAACCAATTTCTAAGAAGTGATAGATTACATTGGCATGACCAATGCACCTCTATTCTCTCTACCATGCTTTTGGGTAGTGTGTTGGTTCCCAAGCAAGATGGTGCACATGCAAAAAGTGATTTTGGAGTGCATAGTCCTAGAGCCATGAGGGAGTGTGCACATTCCTTAGTGTGGTGTGTAGTTCCAAAGCCCCTATATGCATGTGAATAATCTCAACACCCCTTATATCCATCAGTGTGCTTCTTTATATAATTTTGTGCAATGATTCATCCATATGCTTTAGCTTTAGTGAAGCAATTTAAGCATGCCTTGGCCATTCAATTTTTCATGATCCTTTTCATATCACACCTCCTCAAATGGGAGACTTTTAGACTCCAAAATATTATTAGTGGACAAAATAGAAGAATATAGACTCCACTTGTTTCTTCTAGTCCACTATCCCATCTATGAAAGGGGTTTATTTCTCTTAGCATGTCTCAATCATTCCTCTTCTTTTCCCTTTTTTGCTACTACAAGGGATATTTTCCATGGTTTTGCTACTACAAGGGATATTTTCCATGGTTTTGCTACTACAAGGGATATTTTCCATGGTTTTGCTACTATAAGGGATATTCTACTTCTCCTTGCATAAGCTTTGATGGGGTAGGCCTTACCACATTTTAACCAAGATAAACTTGTAATTTTATTTATTAAAGGTTACATCCATATCTCATAAGTAAGGATTATCAAACATCACTTCACATGCATCAATCATTGATGCATCACATTCTACATCAATAGCATAATCAACATTAATGGAAAACCCAATCTTACTTCTTCTAGTGATTCTCATGGTAGATTTATTTTGTATCCTCCCTAATGAACATGGTTGTACTAGATGATAAGTTTCTAGACCAAACTCATGAAGTAGAGCTTAAGAAATAAAATTTCTTTAAGCACCAACACTGTCAAACAAAAATTATTTACCTATAGGTTTTTATCTTTAACTTTGCTTTGGGATAATGCACTTCTACCTACACCATTTATGCATAAATTTTAGTCTCGTAAAGTGTGCAAAGAGCATGAAAGGTACGAGGCTACACCGTAAAGTGTATCGGGGATCAACTTGACGAAATTTCAAGTATTTTATATCATTTTTGCACAATTGTTTTCCAGGAACTCAACAATGCACTCCATTTCTTCATTTGACCAACATGTACAAATTTCACTATAAAACAAAAACATTTGAGCATTAATAAAATAATTCTCTATTGGAAATGGACCCAGAGAGGTAGCCCAATTTGGGTTAACTCCATTTTCTCCAACTTGTGTATGTGATTGTATGATTGCTGTTCATTTCAAGTTCAATTATTTTCAATTCATTTATCATTAAAGTTGAATTAGCTAGATAAGTATTTCACATGTAATTGCAAAACTATCAAGAACTCATTTTATTTTGTAGATCAAGTATATGCATATGTGTGTTTTAAATTATCAAGATCTAAGGATTTTTCTGGTCAGTTAAGATTCTAGGAACACCAATCAACAATGTTGATATTAGGATGCAAATAGTTATAAACACCATGAGCCGCTTTAAGAGAATCCATGAGGGAAGCTAAAGTTGGTCTAGATTGAAAAGAGGGGAGTTGTTGCCAACAATCCTCCCAGAATAGGGCAAACCTTCCATCTCTATTTTCCCAAAAACTGTGTGCTTGAATCAAAGATTTGTTTTTCCAGGATGCATTCCATACTAGGGATCCATGTTCCCCCCCCAATCGACATTCTAATAAGCGTTGAAGTATCAATATGGTCAACATATTTCTATTTCTAGAGATTACTCCACAACTCTCCCTTATTTTCAAGCCAATGCGACCAAGATTTTGCACCCAAAGAATTATTGCGAAGCTCCAGATCAAAAATCCCTAGGCCCCCTTTCTACTTAGGAAGATAGATAGCTTTCCAAGAAACTAAGGCCAATTTATTAACAGTTTGAGTGCATTTCCATAAGAAATTCCTTTGAATGAATTTGACTACTTTCAAGATGTGCTTGGGGGAAGAAAGCACAAAAAAATCTAAAAGGGGATAGAATGAAGGAAATATTTGAGAAGAAAAAGATGGCACACAATGTTGAGGGGGAAGATAGTCTAGTTGGAAGTATTTTTTCTAAGACGAGAGATAAGATATTCCCAGGAGAAGTTACAAGAAGTCGAGTATAGAAGGGGCACTCCAATATATTTGGACGAAAGAGAACTCTTAGTAAATATAATAATGCGAGATACATGGAACTGGAAACAAAGAGGGGTGTTGAAGAGTAATATCAAATATTTAACCTGATTGAGTGAGGTGCTTGAAGAATCGATAAAGTCATCAAGGACTCTCTTGAAGGCTCTTACTTCTTTTGCAGAGGGAACTCCCATTAACATTGTATCATCCACAAATTAGTTATGAGAGAGGGAGGAATCATAATTATGAAGTTGTTGATGTGTTTTCTTGACACCCATCAACTAAGTGATTGGGGTAAATATGTGAACCTATTTTTATTTCAAATAGAGACCAAATTGTTTTCAAACTTTGAAAGTTCCAAATAAACTTCAATTGTTGATCATGAAGATCCAACAAGTTTCCAATCAGATTCAACTCTCCATAGCTCCATAATGAAAATATAACATAGATGGTTTCTCTATGAAACAAAAGAGAAGAAAATAAGAGATAATAAAAGAAAGAAAATACTTATGCTAAGATTCTCAATAAATATCCTTATTTCTTAGCTTTGTTCAACACTTTACATAATCTAAAACAAAGCTCATATTCCCAATATAATCTATTTTTCTCCCACATATTGTTACCCCATACTTAGCCATTTTTCCATTTTCCTTATTCCCCACTCTCCACACTTTATACTTAGCCACTTTTCCTTCTTTCCACTCTACTCTCCTTCCTCACTACTCTCCATACTTAGAATTTTTTCCAATCCTCCACACCATTTCCATACTTAACCATATATATACTTTTCCCATTTCCATTTTCATTATCCACTTAGTTAATTTTCATAATACCCACCACTTAGTCATTTTCAGAATTCATTTCCACGTTCCTTTTCATAATTCATTTCCATTTTCCATTTCCACTCATTCATTTTCATTATTATTTTCATAATTCATTTCCATTTTATTTTTCCTATTTCCTTTTTCCATTTTCCATTTTCTATATTTCATATTCCATTTACATTTCCTTAATTTCATGTAACCCCAGTACTTACCTCCCCAACACTTAGTCATTTTTCATGACTTACCAATTTTTAATCCTCTTTACACTAAGTTTTCCATTTAAGATTTAGGAAAACCTCCCTCTTCATTTACATTTTTTCCCCATGTCTTGTGTTCCGCACCTGCAATCCCACGACCCTCAATTTCACCTCTATCTTCCACATTACCCAAATTGGACCCTTCACGACTTAGTCATTTTACTGGGTTTTACACTATATTGTTACTGAGTCCTATACTTAACTTATTTTTCACTTTTGAATGTAGATGCATTACCAAATTGCACCTTTCATAACTTAGTCATTTTAATGGGTTTTACACTTTGTTTTTACCGAGTCCTATACTTAGTTTATTTTCGACTTTTGAATGCAAATGCGGGAGACCATAACCTCATTTTTGCATTCACGCCCACATGAATTATAACTCACATGACTTATCACTTATCACCTGCATTACTTATCACTCGCATGAATTATCTTATCTCTTTACTCACTTTTACTCTTAGTCTTTTTTCTCATTTCGGATGTGGGAGTCATCCCCTTTGACCTTTTCATTTCTCCATGTATTGCATCCCGCATCCACAATCCTGCATTCACTATAATGCACTCTCCATTCCCCCTTTTTCACCTCATACTTTTTCATTTTATCGAGTTTTACCTCCTCACCTACCTCCTTTACCTACTTTACCATAACTCCACAAACACTTTATTTAAGTTTTAAAATTATTTCTTATCCTGAGTTTCTTCCTTCTTTTTCGTGGACCTACCAGATTGGGACATGTGTCAGTGATGTGGACTCATCCCTGTTTGACACGTGATATTAAGGTGGACCTACCCTTGTGTTAGGACCCTATAATGTACCTTTTTGTTCATACTTTTTTCTATCATTACATCCTTTTCCCACTCACATTTAATCCTACATTATCACCTTAACCTATTTTCCCAAAGGTATATAACGTTTCTTCTCTTTGCTATATGTTTAATTTGTTTTACATGTAATTTTACATTACTCTCATACTTAACCATTAAATATATAGTTGCTGAAATAGTTTGAATTGCAGTTAACATACTGTTGCTGCTTGAAGACCACGTTGCTGAAACAATCAACAGTACGCAAATTCCATTGCTGAAACAGTTCGTGATTTGCGACTTTGAAACAACATTTCACATACAACAGTAACAAGAAGGAGCTGTTACATTGGCCGCAACAGTCGTACCTTAAGCCAGCACCAACCATCGTTGTTGTTTGAAGACCACGTTGCTGAAACAGTCAAATAGGATGCAAATCCCGTTGCTGAAACAACCCGTGATTTGCGATGCTGAAACAGTATTCTACAAACAACAATAACAAGAAAAGATAAGTAAAGAAGTGGTTACACGGGCCGCAATAGCTGTAACTCAAGCCAACACCATTCCAACTACTGTAACAACATTTTTCTTTGGGAGATCAGGATATCCTATTCCAGCATAGAAGATTAGATCAGACTAAGAATAGGATTTGTATGTGTACACATGTAATTTTATGTTCAATTGTATTCTCCTCTTTAAATAGGGGAGAAATGAGCATTAAGGGGGACGGAAAAGGTTTAGCTAGAAACGAATCACAGAGAAGGAGTGTGTTCATGCTGGATATTGTAACTTGACACATTTTGACAGATGAATAAAAAATCATTCCGAGCATTCCTTTTTAGTTTCTTTCATTTCTGGGGAATCTTGTGAGAAGGAAAGGGCCCACCTTCTTTATAAGATTCACCCATTAGTTTTGTAGTGCATCAGTGTTTTTTTTATTCGTACCTTGTTAAAACTCTGTTTTGCTGGAACTCTATTTTGCTGAAACTTTGCTTCCACTGATTATTACATTGTCTTCATATAATTCATTCCTAGGTAATTGTTAATCACTTTGATTGGTAATTCTATTTGCAGAATGAGTTTATGAAAGTGTGATAATCATAGATAGGTGTTGAAGATTCCTACTTGGGGAATAGGGTCCTGTTCTCTGTCATAGAGTAGTTAGTCTTCGTTAATTGTTAATTATTTTGACTGATAATCCTGTTTGTAGAATGAGTTCATGAAAGTGTGATAGACAGAAATAGGTGCTGAAGATTCCTGCTTTGGGGAATAGGGTCCTATTCTCTGTTATAGAGTAGTTAGTCTTCATTCTGATTGGTGACTCAGTTTGATGAGTTCATGAAAGTGTGATAGATAGAAACATGTGCTGAAGATTCCTACTTTGGGAATAGGGTCATGTTCTCTATTACAAAATAGTTAATCATCTTTACAGTGTGCTGAAAAGTTCCTTTTTCCTAGGTTGCCACTCTTTAATGTAATCTAGGATTCTTATGATAGTTATTTCCTTTTGAATCTTAAAACTATGCAATAGATAGATTTCTTTTATTATAATTCAAAGTAGAATTTCAGTCTGTTCAAAGAAAGGTGTG
>ML787691.1:35049-64335 GCA_009831015.1 Picea engelmannii | reverse complement strand
ATAATGACAATTCCTTATGGGTGGACTTTGATGATCAAACTACTCAACCTATCTTGACTATCGGACAAGCCTTAAGCCTTAAAGATGCCACTGAGGATGAAGTAATTAATAATTTTATTTGTGAACCTTCCTCCGTGACTCCAAAAACTCATAACCAACTAACTGCACTTTTGGAGTTAGATACCCAGGAAAACCTTAACTCTGAAAAGCCACCACAAACATCAGCCGCCATCTCTTCTAAAAGTATACCAGTAGAAATTTAACTTGGCAAAACACTAAACATAAACCCCAACCTGACAGTTGCGGAAATACAACAATTAATGAAGTTACTTCTTGAACATAAGGAAGCATTCACATGAGACTATACAGATATGAAAGGAATCTCTCCCGAATTATGTACTCATCATATCTATATCAAGGAATATTTCCATCCGATCTACCAATCTCAACGACGAATGAACCCTAATTTAAGAGAAATTCTTAAGGAGGAACTTCAAAAATTGCTTAATGCAGGGTTTATATATCCTATATCGAACAATGAATGGGTTTCCCCATTGGTAATAGTTCCTAAGAAAAATGGGAAATGGAGAGTATGTGTAGACTATAGAGCCTTAAATAAAGCCACTAAAAAAGATCACTTTCCGTTACCATGCATTGATTAGGTGTTAGATAGTTTGTCAGGGAAGAAATTCTTCTCCTTTTTAGATGGTTTCAGTGGGTATAATCAGATCAAAATTTCACCCCAAGACCAAGATAAGACCACTTTTACTAGCCCATGGGGAACCTTTGCTTATAGAGTCCTCCCATTTGGACTATGTAATGCACCAACAACCTTTCAAAGAGCAGTTATAAGAATCTTTTTTGATATGATTAATGACTCTATGGAAATTTTTATGGATGATTTTACCCCTTATGGTGTCTCTTTTGAGGAAGCACTACAAAACCTTGAGAAAGTACTTAAACGATGTATACAAGCCCACCTTTCCTTAAGCACAGAAAAATGTCATATGATGATGAGTGAAGGAGTAGTACTTGGACATTTTATTTCATCTCAAGGAATTCAGGTGGATCCATCCAAGATACAAGTCATTAAAGACCTTCCTATTCCCAAAATCCAAACAGAGGTGAGAAGTTTCCTAGGACATGCTGGATACTACAAAAGATTTATCAATTTTTTTTCCAAAATAACTTCTCCTCTGTTTGTGTTACTTATGAAAAATTCTGAATTCAAGTGGACTAATCTTTGCCAGGAAGCATTTGATACACTCAAACATCAATTATCTACATCTCATATTCTAAGAGGACCTAATTGGACACTTCCCTTTCATATATCCTCTGATGCTTCAGATACTGCAATAGGAGCTGTCTTGAGACAAGAAGAAAATCATCTCCCTTATGCTATTTACTTCATTAGCAAGAATATGACTCCTACTGAACTTAACTATACAATTACCAAAAATGAATTCTTAGCAGTTATCTATGCTATTAATAAATTTCGACATTACATCACCGGCTACTCTACTTTTGTCCATACTGATCACTCAGCTATCAAATATTTAATGAACAAACCTGTCACAAATGCTCAAGTTACCAGATGGTTACTATTATTACAAGAATTTGATATTACAATTGTAGATAGACCGGGAAAAGAAAATGTAGTTGCTGATTTCCTTTCTCGGTTAACACCTGATGATAATACCCCAGTAGATGATTCATTTCCTGATGAATATCTATTTGCAGTATCTGCTCACTCACCATGGTATGCAGACATCACTAACTACTTGGTTGCAGGGAAGTTACCACCACACGTATCCCACCGAGAGAAAAGAAGAATCATTCAACAAAGTGATCGGTATAGATGGAGAAGTGGGTGTCTTTTCCACACAGGACTTGATCAAGAAATCCNNNNATGCATTAGAGAAGATGAGGTTTATGATTTACTAAAAGCTTGTCATGATGGCCCTTGTGGAGGGCATTTTGCTGATAAGAGAACAACACATAAAATTCTCAGGATGGGTTATTATTGGCCCTCACTTTTTAAAGATGCAAAGAAATATGTTCGGGCTTGTGATAGCTGTCAAAGAATGGGTCAACCTAATCATAGAGATGAAATGTCATTAAATCCCCAGGTAGTACTCGAACCATTTGAAAGATGGGCCTTAGACTTTGTAGGACCCATTAACCCTCCATTCAATCAAAAAGTTTATATTGTGGTCTGCATAGATTATATGACCAAATGGGTGGAAGCTAAAGCACTCCATAGAGCTACTGAAGAAGCGGTTCTAGATTTTCTATTTGAAGACATATTTATCAGATTTGGAGTGCCTAGAGAATTAGTCACAGATGGAGGACCTCCTTTCACTTCTCATGGTTTTAAAGCCACCCTTCAAAAATATCATATTCATCATAGAATGACTACACCATACCACCCCCAAGCCAATGGATAGGTGGAAAGCACAAATAAAGTAATAGAATCCATTCTGACAAAAATAGTGAAGGAAAACAGAAAGGATTGGTCTCACAGGCCCCCTGAAGCATTATGAGCTTACAAAACTACCTAGAGAAATACTACAGGATTCTCCCCCTATGAATTAGTTTATGGAAAAAGTGTTGTCTTTCCTGTGGAATTTGAAATCAAAACCTTAAGGACTGCTTTAGCTGTTAACCTTGATTTGACTGATGCAAAAAAAACCAGGTTGCAGTAGCTTAATGAATTGGACGAAAAAAGACTAGATGCCATTCACTAGACAACCATGATTCAACAACAAAGAACAAAATGGCATGATAAAACCATCAAGCATAAGCAATTTCAAAAAGATAATTGGGATTTACTGTGTGATTCTCGGTTTAAAGAATTTCAAGGGAAACTATGTACAAGATGGCTAGGACCTTACGAAGTGTTTTCCCCAATGGAACAGTAAGGCTCCTCGCAATTGATGACTCTAAAACACCGTTATTAGTGAATGGTCATCGGCTCCGTCTGTACCAACGCCCCATTTCCAAAGAAGATTTTAAGGCCACTTGTGTGGTAGATTCACATTATCTCTTTTTAGAGGAGCCTCCTGCCCCTCATTACAATTAATTTTTCTGAATTTAATTTCTTTAGTATTAGATTAAAATTCTTTTACTAATAATTCCTGTCAAGAAATGGGATGTTACAACTGATTCTTTTGCAGATGGTTAGGCCTACCAAGAAAGGACAATCTTACTACAAGCAGATCCAAGCTTCATTTTGTGAAGCATTGCTCCCTCTTTCTTGAATCCATTCATCCTCACTTCCCATTTCAATATCCCCATCATTCATCCTTCTTTATTTTCTTTCCTTTTCCCATTGCTGAAACACCACTGATCAACAACATTTCTCATTTTTCCCATTGCTGAAACACCACTGATCAACAACATTTCCCATTTTTCCATTGTTGAAACACTACTAATCAACAATACTTTTCTCATTTTTTGCCGCTGCTAAAACACTATTTCTTCAACAATATTTTCCATTGTTAAAACATCACTCTTCAACAAACATTTTTCCAATTCTTTTCCTGTTGCTGAAACACCACTTTCTCAGCATTCCCTGACAATAAAAACATCTACTTCAGCTCTTTCACCCTCACTTCTCCTATTTTCATACTACATTCTGTCCTTTCACGACCGTCTCTCATAATTAAACAAACCCCTAATGCAATTTCTCTAATAAATCCAAAGTCTCTCCCATGGTTACTGCAGATCTATTATGGACATGCACTATATTTCTCGAAGTATGAATCAAAGGTAAAGATGAGGTATGTAAACTTTATATGTAAATACAATTGAACTATGGCTAATGAGAAGATCCCGATTCATTATTATCATTCACTTAAAGTCACTATTTTATCCATAGTTGGGGGGGGGGGGATATCGAAATCTTATGCCATCATTTCACACGAACCGACTACTGTCATTCCTTTTTACCCATCATTTCGTTTTTTCTCACCACCATTTGCATACCTTCATCCACAAAACTTACTCTGTTCGGAAGCAGTTACTTGACTCTCTGACTGTGCATTCTACTAAGCTGTTAGCTATGGGAGGCCCTATTATACGATACGAACCCGCCATGAAAACCCTGCTAGAATTGTATCTAGAAGTCTACCAAATATTTCAGCAGGTAGGCTGGTTGGGTTATTTTCAGAGGCTCCAGGGATTTGATCAACAACAGGTTCTTCAATTTTCTCAGAATCTTCAACAAGACCATTCTATTTTTCAAGGGGTTAGGATCTCAGTCACAGAAGATGATATAGCACAGGTTTCGGGTCTTCCCTTCACGGGCATTTGCTGGTTCAGCCGCAAACACATTATCCTTAATGCCCAGCAGGATTTTCTCTTGCCAGGAGAACAAGTTGAACCTAAAGGATGGGGTGTTCAACTTAGCTCGTTGCCGCCTCCTTGGCCGAAAGTTACAGAGTTTGTCAAACACTATCTCACCTGTGAAGGTCGATACTAGGTAGTCTACCAGTACGATTTTGTCTTGTTATCTCATTTACAACATGCTAAACTGGTCAATATTCCTTACTATCTACTCGGATGTCTTAGAAACATGTCGCATTATTGCAAACAGGCTAAAAATCCTGCCCTCTCCCTCACCCATCACCATCTCATTCAACTACTCATCCAAAAGGGTTTTGCACAACAAAACATTTCCCTGAACAATCCACCCATAAACCCTCAGGAAGCTGCTGAACATCCTAAAAATCCTCATGAAGAGAAACCACAAAACCTTCCCGACCCTCTGGAAATACCTATTGATCCGCCTACAAATCCAATTGATCCAATTAACCCTCCTACCATACCAAGTCCACCCCATAACTTGCCAGAATCATCTACCCCTACTGTTCATATCCTTAGCGATGATTCTGAAGCAGAAAAACCTGATAACCCTCCTTGCCCCATCATTGAGGAAAAACCCACACACAAAAGAAGGAAGCAAATTCCTACTTTTCCTTCCTTTTTACCAAAAACACGAATGAGGGCTACAAAAAGAACAACCACTACTTCCACTGCCCTAAACCTCCAACCCATTTTGTTAAAAACTCATACACCTCTACCCTCCCAAACCCCAGAATTTTTACCTGTCCAACCCCCGAGCACTGAAACACAAGATTCGGAAGCACAAGATGTTGCAACATCATTTTCTTTAGATCAAGTAGCTGAAACACAAGAACCAACTACTCATTCAGTAGCTGAAACACAAGAACCAAGTATAGCTGTTACATAAGAACCAACTACAACTGAAACACAAGAACCAACTGCTGACTTCATTCCTCAAATACAAGAACCAGACGACCAGGATGTTGCAACAGTAGCTGTTACATAAGAACCAACTACTCATTCAGTAGTTGAAACACAAGAATCAGCTATAGTTGTTACACAAGAACTAGCTACAGTTGAAACACAAGAACCAACTGCTGACTTTATTCCAAAAATTCAAGAATCACATGCCCAGGGTGTGGCAACACTATTTACCTTACATCAAGTGGCTGAAACACAAGACTCAACTCCTGATTTTGTAGCTGCTCCACAAGAACCAGCTACCGAGGTTGTGACCACCACACAAAAACCAATCACCCCTTTTGATACACCGATGATAGATCAACAACCAGAACCAGCAATGGCTTCTCTCTTACAAGAAAACGAGTTTCTGAGATCAGAACTGGAAGATTACAAACAAGAGTTGGTAATGGCAAAGGAAGCCTATGATAGGGAACTTAATTTGTATACCTTAGCTCGTGTAGCGGCCATGGCAGAGAAAAACATAAAAAATGATCAGTGTAGAGAGTATATGTGCAGCTAATGTGGGGATATTTACTATCAAGCAAGCTACAAAGTGGTTCAAATTCCAATGCCTGGATCTCCCCCTCCACCTACTACTTTTGCAGTTAAAGAAGAAGAACACCGTATTGTTACACAAGAACCAGTAGGACCTTCCAAAATTCCAAAAGATAAACCCTGGCCTACAACAACTGCTACATCTTAAGCCCCTGTTTTTATTAGTAAAGCTGTACAAACACTTCCTATTGATGAATCTACCCCTACTCTCGTGGAACAGTCCACTCAGACTCCACCACGACCTACCATTGACGATGCTGAAACACAAACTCTACCTATTGGTGAAGCTGCCCCTCCTAGCAAAACCAATACCTCTACTCTTGTGGAACAAGCCACTCAGACCCTACCTCAGCCTACCACTTGCGATGCTGGAACACAAACTCAACCATGGAATGAGCAAGCAATAATGGACTAATGGAAAAAGGAGTCTGCTATTATACAGGACAAAAGTCTGCAGGAGCATAGACTAAATTGGCTGAACCACATCTATTCAAACTGGGAAGCTTTGGAGAAAACACACCAAGAATCTCGTGCCCACAAGAAGCAGATTGAAGAGTTAAAAGGAAAATTGCTCCTGATGTTTTATTTGGTACAAAAATTGTTGGCAGCAAGGAAACCTTCCTCAAATTACTCTCTTTTCCTTATAGAACGACTGGCATTTTTTTAGATCAAATCAATTGAAAAAGGAAGACCCTATGCAGTGCTAAAACCATAAGATTTTGATAAAACCTTTGCAGAAGGCTCTACTACTGATCATCATCTATTATGTGAGGTATATCTTCATAACGAAGCTATTCCTGAGAACATACAGCTTAATCTCAACCCTCTTGTTGGTGATATTTAGATTCAGGCACTAGTTTCCTTCCTTACCAACCAGATTACGTGGAAGAATGATTTTCTAGATGCCAAGCATAATGAAGATAACTGTCTCCTCTGGATTTGACCAGAACCACAGAACGCTGCCACCTTTGTTGCAGAATATTACAAATTTTTGAAGAAACCAGGGATGACTCAATACATAAGGCAACTTTAGGCAACAATACTTCAGGATTGCCAACAACTTATTAAATCCACAGAGATTTCTGCCCTAGAAGCAAATAACACGTTTTGGCAACAATCTTCTGAGAAAAGGCAGGAGCACAATCCCTTTAGTCCTATCAATATTGAGACAACAATCTCCCGGGTATCGAGTTATATCAAATGTGTCCAACAATGTGTTGAAAATTGGATAGGTTATTAATTCCATTTTCCTATTCTGTGGATGCCAACAGAGAAATATCAAGTTCATCATAAGTTGCCCAAGAAGGTTGAAACAACAACCTGACAAAGGCTACAACGTGTTCAAGGATTCAAAGCTCCAACAGACAACATTTCCACAGCTACTGCTTAAGTAATTTGCACGCCCAGAGCCGGTACCCGGATTCTGATTCAGATTGAAGTTGCCTGAGGACATGCAACGTTTTTAGTTGGGGGGTATGTTAGGACCCTATAATGTACCTTTTTGTTCATACTTTTTGCTATCATTACATCCTTTTCCCACTCACATTTAAGCCTACATTATCACCTTAACCTATTTTCCCAAAGGTATATAACGTTTCTTCTCTTTGCTATATGTTTAATTTGTTTTACATGTAATTTTACATTACTCTCATACTTAACCATTAAATATATAGTTGCTGAAACAGTTTGAACTGCAGTTAACATACTGTTGCTGCTTGAAGACCACGTTGTTGAAACAGTCAACAGTACGCAAATTCCATTGCTGAAATAGTCCGTGATTTGCGACGCTGAAACAACATTTCACATACAACAGTAACAAGAAGGAGTTGTTACACTGGCCGCAATAGTCGTACCTTAAGCCAACACCAACCATCGTTGCTTCTTGAAGACCACATTGCTGAAACAGTCAAACAGGACGCAAATCCTGTTGCTGAAACAACCCGTGATTTGCGATGATGAAACAATATTCTACAAACAACAGTAACAAGAAAAGATAAATAAAGAAGCTGTTACACGGGCCGCAACAACTGTAACTCAAGTCAACACCATTCCAACTACTATAACAACATTTTTCTATGGGAGATCAGAATATCCTATTCCAGCATAGAAGATTAGATCAGACTAAGAATAAGATTTGTATGTGTACACATGTAATTTTATGATCAATTGTATTATCCTTTTTAAATAGGGGAGAAATGAGCTTTAAGGGGGATGGAAAAGGTTTAGCTAGAAACGAATCACAGAGAAGGATYGTGTTCACGCTGGATATTGTAACTTGACACATTTTGACAGATGAATAAAAAATCATTCTGAGCATTCCTTTTTAGTTTCTTTCATTTTTGGGGAATCTTGTGAGAAGGAAAGGGCCCACCTTCTTCACAAGATTCACCCATTAGTTATATAGTGCGTTAGTGTTGTTTTTATTCATACCTTGTTAAAAATCTGTTTTTCTAGAACTCTGTTTTGTTGAAACTCTGCTTCCACTGATTATTAGATTGTCTTCATATAATTCATTCCTAGGTAATTGTTAATCACTTTGATTGGTAATTCTGTTTGATGAACGAGTTTATGAAAGTGTGATAATCAGAGATAGGTGATGAAGATTCCTGTTTGGGGAATAGGGTCCTGTTCTCTGTCATAGAGTAATTAGTCTTCGGTAATTGTTAATCATTTTGACTGATAATCCTGTTTGCAGAATGATTTCATGAAAGTGTGATAGACAGAAACAGGTGCTGAAGATTCTTGCTTTGGGGAATAGGGTCCTATTCTCTGTTATAGAGTAGTTAGTCTTCATTCTGATTGGTGAATCTATTTGATGAGTTCATGAAAGTGTGATAGACAGAAACAAGTGCTGAAGATTCCTACTTTGGGAATAGGGTCCTGTTCTCTGTTACAGAATAGTTAATCATCTTTACAGTGTGCTGAAAAGTTCCTTGTTCTTAGGTTGCTACTCTTTAATGTAATCCATGATTCTTATGATAGTTATTTCCTTTTGAATCTTAAAACTCTGCAATAGATAGATTTCTTTTATTATAATTCAAAGTAGAACTTCAGTCTATTCAAAGCAAGGTGTGATTAGTGTACCTTTACTACAATTCTAGATTTCTTTTGAGATTGAGCATATACAGTGTG
Source organism: Picea engelmannii (assembly GCA_009831015.1). Classification (NCBI taxonomy): domain Eukaryota; kingdom Viridiplantae; phylum Streptophyta; class Pinopsida; order Pinales; family Pinaceae; genus Picea; species Picea engelmannii. The sequence goes on along the minus strand of ML787691.1, from coordinate 55,338 downwards.
TGATTGCCTTTGAAATAAACAGACTTCCCTGGGTTGACAATTTATGTAACACTTGATTGTTTAATTAATAAGCAATTATAGTGACCAACACCTAGCGTGACACATGGATGAAAAAAGTTGACTGGACAGTGACATGGTAAGTGATTGGGTAGTGACTCGGAAACCAAAATATTGCCAAAGCATGAATTTTTCTAAGGCATGAGAGCTACACTAAGGCCTCTATAAGGTCCTTTGTTTTATATATGAATGATAAGGAAGACATTTTCATTATAAACATTATTTTTTTCCCTTCCTAAATGAATGAGGGACTGAAAAGGACGAATCAAATCAAGGGATAAGGTTCATGCATGAACTAGATCGATGGTGGATGAGACTCCATCTTTCAGAGCTCATATATTTTGATCCAAATGTCCATTTGGGGAAAAAAAAACCTTGTTAGAAAGGTAATTTGAAAAGGAAGGTAATGGGACATGTTTCAATGTCTTAATTTGGCCATAATATTTCTATAAATTAAAAGAATACTCAACTCTCTTTTCATGGCTCCCTGGGAAATCTATTTGGAACCTCGACTTCCCGAGGCTATAAGTTGAGATCCAAACCTCTAAATTTTGCTCAAAATGGATCATTGGAGATACAGAATAATGAAGATTATTTATATAATAGTTTAAATTACTGAGAAGTCACTTATCATGCCTAGGAAATTAAAATACAGTCGACGTTTTCCAGGCAGTCAACTTAAATTTTGGAAATTAAAGTTTATTAAATAAATTTTATAAAAAGGTGAAGTGGGTTCCACTTGGAGGAACGGATTTCAATGAACTAATTCATTAATACATGTTTAACAACTAATTAATTTAAATGATCTATTCTTTATTCCAAAAAGAGGAATTAGGTGGGAAACTTCTAAAAGAACATAAAACCCTAACTACCAGGGTAAAGAATTTGGAGTAGATTTAAAAGGGGGATAGATGTTGGATTACTGAGAGGGGGGCGAACTAGTAATAGAGAAATTTAATCCTTTTTAACCATAAAATTCAAGTGTTATATCAATGTAGCATTATCATCCAATAGTTTTAGAGTAAATAAACAATGAAAAAATGAGTAATCATACACATCCACAATACACCAGTGTTTTTACGTGGAAACCCAAAGTGGGAGAAAACCACATAATGTTTTTTCTTATATGTCTTTAAGAATTAAATTCATTGGAAGCACCCAATTCCTTTGTTTTCCAACTGCAACTGGAAGGAGGCTACAACTCGAGGGAAGCTCCAACTCCCCAATTCTTTGGCTACAACCAGAAGGAGGCTACAAACCCCTATGTTCTCTAGATACAACTGGAAGGTGGCTACAACCAGAAGGAGGCTACAAACCCCTATGTTCTCTAGATACAACTGGAAGGTGGCTACAACCACCTATCCTTKCCCCGTACAACCTCCCTTTCATAGAAGTAGAATGATGGAATCACTGACACATTATCACTATGAGATATACTACTATAAACCTGTACCAATCAACTTGCACCAAACAAATTGTAACAACTTGTAATCAACGTGTACCATAAACAACTGCATCGACCATGCACCAACCTGTACCTCAACCTATACCATCAATGAGTGCATCAAACATGCACAAAATATGTACCAATCATGCATCAAATACACATAAACTATGACTCATCAAGATGTACCAACATCATCAACTATGCACCTCATGTATGTGCCAACTCATCAACTACTTGTCTCAACCATGTACCCAACATGTACCTCAACCAAAAACCCTCATCAATTTCATCATCCAAATATGATTTGTAACTCTGTAATAGAACTAGTGTATATGATCACATACCTGCAAACCTTTCTTAATTTTAACAACAATAAACTAGCATTTTCATCAAACTTTACTTTAGTCTCACATGGCTAATTTTGGATTAGTCAACAACCCTAACTGGAAATAATCATAACTATGTACCTATAATGAATAAATATCTGAAAATAGTATACAAGTTCTTTAGTGTCTTTTATGCAATTCCTCCAGGTTGCACTGCTTGAAACCTCTCAGAAAATGAGTTATAGCAAAAATGGCATACCTTTTTGAATTCTGTCTTATTCTAGAGAGCGAACTTGTAGAGTGTGCCCTACACAAAATGTTTGTTGTATGGATCTGAAAATGGTACAAAGAATACTACATACTTTACTCTAACAAATACATTTGGTCTTACTGAATTTTGATCTGTTATGAAGAAGTTATGACGTTTTTACCCGTAACACCTGTTTTAGAATAATTTCAGGACTAGCCACAAACCTTATTTTCCATGGAGTGTAACTCCAAAAATAAAATGACCCACAAGTTGAAATTTTTATCATAGCTACTTGGATATGTTTCCTCAACGACCTCTAGATTTTGTGGTCTGAATCATTCTAGAATTTTTTTTATTGTGAAAATGGTGATATGACCTGTAAATAACATACCTTTGAAAGCATCATCAAAATAATTTATCCTCCCTTGAATTTCGGGATTCTTTACTTCACCTTCCCTCTAAAATTCGCCTTAGTTATCCTTTGGTTACCCCAGTCACTTATATATAATCAATATTCTCAAGTGTAATTAGAATGAGAGACCCTTTCCTCTTATTTATCCTTTTATGTAGCTTCCTCAAGGGGTTACCTTCTAACCATATTAAACCACTTTCTTTATTTTAGGGCTAACCCACTTCTAACCACTTGTCCACTTAGTAATTTCTCCATTAACTTTATTATTTAAATAATTTATTTTGTATCCCCTTTGAATTATAGTACACTCATCACTTCATGTTATTATTTAAATAATTTCGTCTTTGCAACCACTTTGACCTTTTGGGGCTTCTAGATGACTCATGAGGGTTCTCCAACTTCACATGGCCATAACTCTCTAACCATGAGGAGTTATGTGATGTTCCACATACCAACAAAAATGGAATAACATGTAATATCCATCTAGAATAGTCTTACCTTAAAATATATTAAAACTCATACCATTATACATAAAAAAACTTGGGTCCATTACCCAAACCTTTGTGCTACCAGAATTCGCTACCGAACTTCCTTCAAGGGTTGACATCAATGACAACCAACCCAAATAATCAACAATATACCCCTTTCGCACTAATGGCAAGTCTCTGATGCAATACTGAAGTCATATCACTCATCCTCCCCCTGTGACCATCACTCTGCCTAGAACCATGCCTCTGTGCTCTTTCTCCAAGCATTTATCTTTGCATCTGATAAATCTCTCCCCCTTTGTCATCAATGGAAAAAGCATTTTTCCATCTGGGGCTGCTCCCCCTGACTGAAATCTTCCTAAAAATGATCTCCCAACTTGAATTGTCCTCTTTATGGTTCTTCCTTGTGTAAATCTAAGACATATAAGATAAGCATTCAAAAGAATTCATTTTGGAGTAGAAATTACTCCGAGTCTCTGGCGAAGATACTCAAAGGATTCCCTTGGAAGCAGTTTTGTAAAGATGTTTGCCACTTGTTATTTTGTGCCCACATATTCAACTCTGATGTTCTTCTCTACAACCTGTTTCCATAGAAAGTGATACTTTATTGGAATGTGCTTCATGTTGGAGTGCATCAGTGGGTTCTTTGAGATATTGATAGCGCTTATATTATCACAATAGATTGGAATGGGCTCATCATACTCAACTTGTATATCTGTCAAAGTTTGTTTCATCCATAGAACTCGAGAAAAACATCCTGCTGCTGCAATATAATCTGCTTTGGCTATAGATAAAGATATTGATGATTGTTTCTTTCTTATCCAAGATACTAAACACTCACCCAAGTAGAACGATGCTCCACTAGTGCTTTGTTGGTCATCAATGCAACCTGCCCAATCTGCATCTGTGTAGGCAATAAGTGACAGATCCTTTCCTTTTTGATACCATAATCCAAACTCTTATGTTCCTTTGAGATATCTGAAAATCCTCTTCATTGCTAATACATGTGATTCCTTTGGTGCTGCTTGAAATCGTGCCACTTGTCCAACTGCCTGCAGTACATCTCGTCTGGATGTTGTCACAAATAGTAAACTACCAATCATTGACCTGTATTTCCTCTGGTCTGTAGACTTTGAATCATCATCTTTGCTCAACTTGCAACTAGTTTGCATAGGAGTGGTAACTAGTTTGCAATCTTTCATTCTGAACCTCTTTAGCATTTCTCTGATATACTTAGTTTGAGAAGTAAAAATTCCTTGGTTGCTTTGAAGTATGCGAAGACCTAGAAATAAGGATAGTTCTTTGAGTAATGAAATTTCAAATTCATTCTGCATATCCTTTGCAAATTCCTGGCTTAACCTTTCATCAGTACTTCCAAAAATAATATCATCAACATAACCTTCAATTAATAAAATACTATCTTGAGTTACCTTGATGTAGAGGTTGTTGTCTGCACTTCCTTTTCTAAACCCTGCCTATTGTAGATATTTATCCAGTCTAGAGTACCATGCTCTAGGAGCATGTTTTAGACCATACATGGCCTTCTTCAATTTACACACATAATCTACACTCTGACAACTGAAATACTTCAGGTTGTTCAATGTATAATTCTTCTTCAAGTTCCTCGTTCAGAAAAGATGATTTCACGCCCATCTGATACACTTTAATATTCTTGGAGCATTCATAAGATAAAATCAATCGGATTGCTTCCATTATGGAAACTGGGGAAAATGTCTCTTCAAAGTCGATTCCTTCAACTTGTGTGTATCCTTTACATACCAATCTAGCTTTGTTCCTTGTAACCTGTCCATCTTCATTCAATTTATTTCTGAAAAACCCACTTTGTTCCAATCACATTCTTATTATTTGGTCTTGGAACCAATTCTCAAGTGTCATTCTTCTCTATTTGATTCAATTCTTCATCCATGGACTTATTCCATAATTCATCCTTGCTGGCCTCTTCAAAACTGCTTGGTTCAATCATATATAAGAGTGCTAGGTGTGTTTGTTATGGTGAACATATTATTCTTCTAGTCTCAACTCCTTCAACTTTGTTTCTGATAATCTGATCTAAATGATTATTCTTCTGTAATCGTTTACTAGGTGTCTTTGGAGGCACTTGCTTAACTTGTTCTTCTACTTCTGTTTGATCCTCTTCATCTTCCCCTTCTACTTCATCTTCATCTTCTTCTTCTTCTTCATAAAGTTGTTCCATTGAATCATTTTCTTCTTCCTTTAATTCTCATCCACCTGTTTCATAAATTGTTACATTGATGCTTTCCACAAATTTTTTCAACCTCAGATTGTAACACTTGTATGCTTTCCTTGCACTTGAGTAACTAACAAGTACTCATTTGTCCACATGAGGGTCAAACTTTCCCATTCTGCCATCTTCTCTTTGATGTAGCATTTGCTTCCAAATACTCTGAAGTGCTTCACATTTCCTAGTCTTTCTTTCCATATCTCATAGGGAGTTTCATCAATGTTGTTTCTGAGCGTTACTATGTTTTGAATGTGAACTGCTGTATGCACTGCATGTGACAAACAAATGTCTGTCAATTTTGAATCCATTAGCATTGTTCGAGCCATTTCTTGTATTGTCCTGTTATTTCTTCCAACAACTCCATTCTGTTGAGGTTTCCTAGCAACAAAGAATTGCCTTTTTATTCCATGCCTGCTGCAATAGTCCATAAATTCCTTTGAAGTGAAATATCCTCCATTATCATATCTCAAACATTTGATTTTTGAATCCATTTTATTTTCAACCATTTCCTTGTAGACCTTGAAGTTTTCAAAAGATTCTGACTTATTCCTGAGAAAGCAAACTGCAACGATTCTTGTATAATCATAAGCTAATAACATAAAGTATTTCTCACCTTTTAAACCCTTTGTTGTAGTTGGTCCAACTAGATCAGTATGCACAATTTCCAGTGTTCTTGTCGTTGAATATTCCTTTGATTTGAACTCGGTCTTTGTTTTATTTCCTTGTTGACAATGCTTGCACAAAGTGTTGGCTGGTTTCATGATCTGGGGCATTTATCTACTTGTTTCCTTTTTGCTTACTTTGACAAGGTTATCAAAGTGTATGTGACCCATTCTTATGTGCCATAGCCAACTTTCATCTTCCTTTCCTAGACAACAATTTTCATTTCCAATTTCACATAATACATATATGTTGCTTGAAGTTCTTGCAGCTGTTGCAATCAATTTTCCTGAACTTTCTTTTCTTATCTCGCACTTCTGTGAATCAAAAGTAACTTTATGACCTTGGTCACACATTTGACTTACACTTAGAATATTATGTTTCATATATTCTACTAGTGGAACACTTATTCCTTGGTATTATTGTTTCCAATTCTGAGTGTGCCTTTTCCAACGATTTTAGCTGAATCATTATTTCCGAAGGAGACTGATCCATCTCTTTCCTTTCTTAATGTAATAAATATGTCTTTATCACCTATCATGTGTTTTGAACAACCACTGTCAACATACCAATCATGTTTCTTCTGCTTATCTTGTAGAGAGAGTGTGCATTCTTCATTGCTATACTGATTCTACTTTCTTATCCGTGTTCTCTTATGAGGTCCCTGTCTGTGACTATTGTAGTTATATTGTGGTTCTCTAGGAGAGACTGCTATTCTACAATTTTTGGCCATGTGTCCAAAGTTGTTGCACTTGTAGCATTATACTTTAGTGCTCAATGATTCAAACCTATTGTAGCTTCTTCTTTGTGTTTCAATAGTCCTTCTTGGATAACCATCTTGTGTATGACTTTCAAAATTGTTTATGCTCCTCCTATTAGCTCTGCAATTTACAACTTTATGTCCAAAATTATTGCTTGCATAACATAAACCAAAAAATATAGTTTGATACTTGGAAGTTGAATATCTTCTGAATGGAGTTAATTTTATGAATCCTTCTTCTTCCTGAGGCCTATTTGTTTCTATAGGTCATTGATTTTGAAATCTAAATCTTCTCGGTGGGGGAGTGTCCTTGTAATCTTCCTTGTAGGTCTTCCTATCCTCTTTGATTGTTTCTGCATAAATTTTTGGATATGTTTCTTGTTCTGTTGTTTTGGAGCTTGATCCCTTTTCTGTCTGATTGTATCCAAGTCTGGACTTGTCATGATGAGGATTTTGACTGCTGATAATGTCATCCAAATCTTTTGATTTGTTCTGCATATTTTTCTTTTTAAGATCCTTTCTCAATGTGACAATCTTTTCTTCCAAATTTCCAATGATACTGTCTCTTTCTTCTAGATGTTCTTTGAGTGTTTCTTAAATTATTTTATCTTCTTCTATTTGAACCTTCAATTTCATGATCATTTGTTCTAGTTCCTGATTGTCTTCTTTCTTGTCTAGTTATGCTTGTAGCTTCTTGTTTTTCTTCTTTTCTCTTCTTATAACTTCTATGGCACTTGACAATTCTTCTCGGTAGTCAATGCCTACCTCTTCATATTCTTCTTTGGTGTCTTCTTTATCAGAATATTCTACTACCATGAATATAACTCTTTCTGTATCAGTGTCTTATGAATTCATCTTCATCTGATGAGGCTGTTGATACTGAGAGGGGGTTGAATCCATACCAATTTCAATTTAAAAACTTTTTCAAATTATACTTAAACCATTCAATTATATCCAATGAGCAATGAACAATAGTATAAGAGTTACACCAATACACCAAAATACACCAAGCACATAATATGAGAAATAATCAATAGTTATTGTTCAAGGGAAGTAATGACTTCCAAAGGTAGCTACAAATTCCAGATATAAAGAGAGGGATAAACCTCCAAGAGGAAGATACAATCCTCCAATATCAAGAGAGGGTTGAACTCTCAATCCTTGCCCCTTCTTTCCACCCAAGAATATATGAGAGATAATAAAACTTTACATTAAATCATCACCATCAACCAACCATCACATAGAACCTGATAATGATTCCTGAGACTTCTTCAAATTCTGAAATTCTTCAATTCTTGGAATACTCTGATCCTATAGATAATATTACTCAATGTGTTATCTGAAACTCCTCCATTTTTCACTCCTTGAATCCTCCCCAAAAATAATTTATAGAGAGAATGGTAGACCTTATTCAATTCTGGTTTATTCAGGAGAGCGAACTTGTACATAATTCCCCACGCTCAATATTTAACATCCGATTCTGAAACTCGCACACAAGAAAATACAACTCGTACTATTTCCAATGAAATTGCTCTCACTTCATTTGGATTCTCTATAAAGAATTTATGACTATTTTACCTGGAACACCTTAGAACACATCACCAAAAGACTTCATCCTCCCTTGAAATCCGACCTTCTTTACTTCAGATTTCCTTTGAAATTCAACTTGTGTGTGTAAAAATGAATGTATAATGATATGTATTTATACCCTTTATGTCACTTCATTTTAACATTAGGGCTGACCTGACACTTTATTATTTTGTAAATCTTTTCTTTAATTATCTTCAGGGATGACCTGTAATTCCTTCTTCAATTCACTTTGTCATCTTCAAAAAATCATTTCTCCTCAACCATGAGGATTCATGTGACGTGCCACCTACCAATGGAAATACCATGATGTATACTATCCATCCATGGTTGTTGTGTCTATGTGTGCACTGTCCTTCATGTCCAAATACCTTCATCAATCTTGCGGTCCAAAACCAATGACTAGGGTTGACATCAATGACAACAACCAATCTTCCAACGATCTCCCCCTTTGTCATTGATGGAAACACTCATTCCCACCCTATCATCATGATCCCAATATTTCTCCCCCTTTGACATCAATGGTAAAGGGTAGGGTTTATCCCCCTGAGTTTAACGACAAAAGGTAACTCTCTTATTTGGGGCTACTCCCCCTGAACATGTGGCAGTCAATAATACTTCATCCTTATTTTTGGTATTTGGGAATTTTTCTTCCTTGGAATCCTTTTATGTGGCTTCTGTCTTCTCTCTCTTCTTCATGTCTAGGATGTATGTGTTGTTTGGTCTTCTTGTTGCAGTTGGAACCAATCTTCCTGAGTTATTTTCTCTGATTTTACATTTTCGGGAGTCAAACGTAAGAGTGTATCCTTGATCACATGTTTTGTTGACACTGAGGAGATTATGCTTCAAATATTCAACCAATATGACTTTTCCTGCTTTTACATTTTCACTTCCAAGATTTACAGTTCCTTTTCCAAGTATTTTGGTAGACGAGTCATCTCCAAATGCAACATTTCCACCCTTTTTCTTCAAGATGAAAAATTTTCTTTGATCTCTAGTCATATGAGATGAGCACCCACTGTCTATGAACCATTCATCTTCTTCTTTGAATTATTTTGTGACCAATGATATTCGACAGTTTTGATTGTGTCAAATTTCTTTCCTTTTCCATGTTGTAGTTGGTATACAGACATTTGGCATACGATTATCTTCCTTCATCTCTATACAATCTTGTGCTTTGTGACCAAGATTATTGCACTTGTAACATACAATATTTTGATCCATTAATGGGTCAAATGGATTATAATTTATGTTGAAAGGTCTATGGACATTTCCATATATACTATTTTCACCATTCATGTAGCTTGCGTAGTTATTCCTTTCATTGATTCTACAATTGATTGCCTTATGTCCAAAATTTCCACAAGTATAACAATGTCCAAGAAAGAAATTTTGATACCTGGAAGTAAGTGATGTTCTTTGTGGTGTGGTCCATATGGGTTCATGATCTATTCTTCTGTAGTTTCCGTCATAATGATTGATTTCATACCTGATGGGAGAGGATCTTCTTGATGTCCCATTTTTGGAATTCTAGTCTTCTATCTTGTTGTTCAACTTGTTCTGGAGTGTTGGTTTCATCATTTTCATCTTCCTTCTCTTGTTTTGTTGTCTTCAAACTATCATTGTATCATAGTCATGTCTTTTCGTTTGGATATATTTGAATGATAAGGATCTCATCTAATTTTTCAGTGTTTTTTTCAAACTTTTTCAACTTTTCTATTGTCAATAGTAGCTCCCCTTTTGTGTGATCCAATTTTGCGTTCAATTTCTCATAATATTCTAATTGTTCCTTCAAGCTATCAATGGTCTTTTCAAGATTGTAATTCTCTTCTTCACAACTACTCAATTCACCTTTTAGTATTATGTTTGTGTTTCTAAGCTTGCTATTTTTAGTTTCAACATGCTTCAAATTTTCAAGATTCCCATCTTCTTGTTCACTCTCTGCATTATCTTTGTATCCCCTAAATGAATCAAGGTTGGTTTCTTCATCTGAATCTTCTTCAGAAATGATTTCTTCTTCTTTAGAATTCTTGTGATCATCATCCTAGGTTTCTTGGGTTATGAAGAGGACTTATCCTCCATAATTATCTTCTTCATCACTCTCATCTGAGGAGATGTCATCATCCTTGGAGTAGCAACTCTTATTATTGTTGAGACTTCTCTTTTTATAGTAGTAGTTTTCAACAATATGTCCTATTCTACCGTAGTTAAAGCATTTGAGAGGAGACTTACCTTTGTATCTTCCAATTCCCTTCTGGAACCTTCTTACGAAACTTGCTATTTCTTCATCAAGGTCGTTATCCTTGTCTTTTGTCTTGTTTATGGCTTTAAAGGATGCTTCATTGTTTGGCTAGTCACTTTCTGTACCTGTTCTCATTTCATATGTTTTAAGAGACCCATGTAATTAATCCATTGTCATTGTTGGGCCCGAGATATGATCATTTTTATGACGATTATTATAATTTTTTTTCCGCATGTACATATATGTTTTGCACGTTTTGAAGGAGCTTTTTGAAGAATTTTATGATAAAATGGTATAATCGGCATGAGATACGTGTAATTCATGTTTTATGATTAAATCAAGTTTAATTCATCATGTTTTATGGATTCGAAGAGTTAATTTGTGTTTTTCTACTGTTACAAGGAAAAACTCACCATGTTTCTAGTTCTGACACTTGATCTGACACTCGTTCAAGCACTCGTTCCTGTACCTGATCCGACACTCGTTCCAGCACCCAATATTGCACAAAAACACAAGGCAAGTTAGCGGTTATGGTATTGGCAGCCAGTGATGGACAAATCGGGCACATGGGTTTTGTCAAGACAACTTGATTTCAGTTGTTCAAAGAGGGCGATTATTGGCTTCCTCCGTTTTGTTAGTTATGGCCGCACTTATTGTAATTTTCTGAATTTAGAGGTGGTTCAACCCTCCTGTGGTCGACCACCTGGGTTTTAAGCTTATAAATACCGATAGGATGGTCATTAGATTGTTAACCAAGTAGCATAAGCATTAGAATTGTCAGAAAATCATTTTTTCTCTGTTTTGACATTTCACATTGCCAGAATTGTGCCAGAACTGCATTTTCATGTTTTCATGGTGAATTTGGCATGTTGAAGTTCGTGGTGTGCTTGTAGAAGGTAGCCACAACTTGTTGGGGGGCCCACCAATAGTCTGGTGATTGTATTTCTGTTGTTTATGCAATTTCTTAATTTAACTACTCTTTCTTATTTCCTGTACATGTGTGTTTTTTATCTAATTGATTAATTTTTTGTAGCTTAATTGTCTTGCTTTTATTTTGCAGGTTAGATGATGATATGTGTTAGCATGTATTAGTTTTTTAGATTAGGAACAAACTTGCAAGTTTCTACACTAACCCCGTGTGCAGTTAGACATTAAATAATACTTTCTTTTATGATTTTATAGTCTAGTTTAAAACAGATTTTTAATTAAATAGAACAGAGTTTTAACTTGGGTTTCTTTGACAAGGATGTTGATGGATGGATAGATTTAATTCCCGTTCTTAGTTATAGTTTGCTTACTTCAGTTTTAGATAGATTTCATTTTCTTCATTATTGGTTAATGTAATTGTCAATTTACTTCTTGATATCATAGTTTAATTTATGTTTTTAATTCATCATAGCTTGAATGATTAGAATAGACATAGCATAGTTTTCCTTTACGCAATTTCCTTCCATAGATTAAAATGCAATTAAATTCCTTAGTTAGATAATGATGATCTCATTATGATGTTAATGGTTTATACATGAATATGCAGGGTATTTAACATTACTTTTGTTATGGCTAAATTTTCGTTGGATTGTTTAATACATACCTTTCATTTTGCCATTGAGATTAGTGTTGAGTTTATATCGTTGGAATTGTCCTTTTTTGTCAAGTGTCATCAAGATATCATCCGTCACCACCGAAGGTATTCACACAACCACCAAAATTACATTTGAGTGTTTCATAGATTAAAGATAGTTTCTTTCTTTTGTAGATCATAAAAGATAGCTTCTTTCTTTCATAGGTTATAATATAGTTTTATTGTTGGTATAGGGTAGTTAGTATTTTTCTTCTATAGATTTAAGAGAAATTTTGTTTATTGTAAATTAGGCATTTAGTTGGTAGTCCTCATTGCTTTCAATAAAATGGATTTCATCTCATGCATTAGAAATAGTTCTGCATCAAGCATTCAGTCCACTTGCCTCTTAGGCTAGATAGTTGTTCAATGAGAAGTCTTTGCTTACTTGTCCCTTTTCTTTAGTAGGATAGATAGTTGTCTTTTCTTACTTGTCTTTTGCTTTAGTAGGTTAGTTATGTGTCTTTGCTTACTTGTCTATTTGCTTTAATAGGTTAGATAGGTGCTATTTCTTACTTGCTTATTTAATTGCTTTCATAGGGTAGTTGCTCATTGAATGTAGGTTGGAAAGTTAAAAGTAGTTTGCTTTCATCATTTGCTTAGTATGCTTAGTAGTTTACCTTTGCTTATTTTCATGAACTAGTTTGCTTTGAATAGGGTTTTTACTTTCTTTCTTAGGAACTATCCATCAGTCCTTGGCCCCAAAGTACTTAGGTTACCTAGTTTCAAGTTGCTTAGTAGGGTTTTCTCATTAAATAGGTTTTCTTGAATAGATTAGTCTTAGATAGTTGCTTTCATTAATTAGATTATACTCCTACCATCCTTTTACCTTAGGCATATATTTTGCTACAACTCTAAGTTTACTTACCTCGGGTTGACAATTTAATTGAGGGTAGTTTAGTGTCTTTTTTAGTACATATAAATCACCTAACATTTTGGTGCCATTGTTGGGGAGTTGTCTCAAGGTAAGAAGTAGTTAGGAAATATATCATTCCTAGACCTTAGCATTAGATTGGTGGTGGGGGGAATTTAAGACGAGAGGTAAGAACCTGCACATTTGCTATTGCAGGCTCCCTCAAACCCAATGGTAGTTTTTCCTTTTTGTTTTTGTTTTCTTTTATGAATAGACCTAGGGACCCACAAGGTAGATACATTAAATATAAATCATACCTTTCAACCAAGGTTCCTTCCAATCTTTTGGGGGAAGGAACATTCCGCTTGTAAAATCCGCAGACCGATACCGAAAAACAAGAGCTAGCTCAACCCAAAGAGCTAAAATAGTATCTGAGAAGAATAACATAGGGAGCACTATAGAAAAAGTAATTGAAGCATCAAACATATTGGGACAGGAGGCAATACCATTCGATCCTTCCGTAGAACCAAACAATACAACTTTTTCTTTTACACCACCACCAGGAAATCCTAAATTTGAAGATATCATAGACCCTGAACAGGTGAATCTTTTGTTTGGTAGCTCAACCAATGTAATTATATCTCAAATTGACACATAAACTTTGGCACCAATAATCTCAACCAGCTCGAGTAGAGTCCCAGACATATAATCAGTAGGAATACCTTTTCATAAAGAGAAACTTTGTTCTCTTCAAAGATAAAACCACTTAGGTACTCTCTTTTTGGAAACCAAGCCAATATGGGTGATCAAAAGGACCATAACAATGTAAGACATGGGGAGGAAGAAGAAACTGGAAACCAAACCAAAACTACCTTCGGATTTCCGATTTTAGATACCACTCCAAATGTCAACATGAAGAATATTCCTCTCTCAGCACTATCTACCTTTTATGGTAAAAACAATGAAGATCCAGACACCTTCGTATTTGAATTTGACATCTTGTGTAGGAGCTAAAACTATGTGCAAGATTCCCATAAATTAAAACTCTTTCCTACCACCCTCAAAGAATCTGCATTAAGATGGTTCATGGGGATGGGAGAATCCAATATTAGGTCTTGGGAATCCATGAAATACATCTTTCTTAAGAATTACCAAGACTATTGCAAAACCAAAGAGTCTCGTACTGACATATTTAAAGTCCAATAGTTAGAAGACGATACCCTTGAAGACTATATGGAAATATTTGGTTATATCTCCCAGAAGTCAAAATACCATGACCTCCCAGAGGATGCAGTTAGGGCTCTTTTCCTTAAGGGAATTTCAGAAGAATATTTAGATATGCTTAACCTAATGGAATCAGGTGATATTTCTCATAAACCGTTTGCTGAAATATGTGAAATGTGTAAAAACTACTCAAGGAGTAGAGCCAAAACATGAAATAATGTTTAGGACCCTTACAATAGAAGCTTAAAACCAGTTAGTTCAGGTGGTATTACAAGAGAAGAGATAGGGAACCTTCTAGAAAACTTCAATACATACATCCTAAGCATAATAGGTTCCTAGTTGGACACCCTTAAACTCAAAAAGAAACAAGAGGAGGATAATGAAACAATGAGCATATATTGGCCAAGATGCAGAAGGAAGCATTCCTTAAGGGAATGCCCATTAGATAACATTTCAGTTTGTGTCTTCTGTACAAAAGACCATTCAACTGAGAAATGTCCATCCTTGCCTGGTTTATTAGCCATCTATAGGAGTGGAGATCCTGGGGAGTCTTCTAATGCACCTAGGAGGCCATGACAGCCTAGGAATCAATCCACATACCTAGATCTATAATCTCAAGTTCCACCCTATTATCAACAACAACAGTGGAACCCACCAGGTTGGAAAAACTGGTCTACTTAGTACCAACATCCTTGGCTACAAGGATGGAGAGGAGGACACAATCTAGGAAACCCTCAATCTCCACCTATTCCTATGTCCAACCATCCTTATCCTTAGTTCCCATCGAACACTCCACAGCTTCTGCCAGGATTCGTTCCACCACCTTTACCTCCTATCCCACAACACCAACCCCTACAATATCAAAATGAAAGCTCCCCAAGACCGACACTATTACTGGCACAACCAGTGACGAACCCCAATAATAAGACCCCTCAACCTCTTAACAATGTTGAGATGCAAACCTTCCTGACATATAACATTACTCATGTTCCATTACAGGAAATTCAACTAAGATCGGGAAAAGTTCTAGATAGGCAGAGACCTTCAGTAGTCATCCAGGAAGAAGAAGAAGAATAAACCACCCAAAAATCCACAGATGACACTAGGTGGGAAGATGTTATTATCCCGAAGAATCAAGAACCCAAGCTTCCCCAAAATGAACCTTCAAAAATTATGAAGGTCCCTCCTTATCTAGACTGATTGGTAATCGAGAAACCTACCACCCGACCGAAATTTGACATTTTGAATGAATTGAAAAATATTTGTGTCAAGATTCCTTTGCTTCAAGCCCTTAAAGACATTCCAATCTATATTAAGGTAGTCAAAGAATTGGGTATTAAGAAGTCAGGTAGGAAGCAAAAGGACCCCCGTACAATACATTTGGTAGGAGGACTCTCTGAGTACATATTAGAGAAACCAAAGCTAGAAAAGTACGTGAATCCAGGAAACCCCGTAGTGACCATAACCATTAAGGAGGTCTCTATTGGAAACACTCTCATATACCTAAGGGAAACCATTAATGTTATGACCGCTACTACCTTAGAACAATTACAGTTACAACCTCTTCTTCGGCCTACCTTAACCATTTTGGAATTAGCAGATAAGACTAGGGTTATACCTGAAGGGATTTTAGATGATGTCATGGTTACTTTAGCCTCATGGGAGTACCCAATATATTTCCTTGTCATTCATTCAAAGGATTCTACCAAAGGCCATCCCGTTATTTTGGGAAGACCTTGGCTAGCCACAACCAATGCATTTATTGGCTGTAGAGAAGGAGAAATGACCATCTCGAATGGTCTCTCTATCCAAAAGCTCACCATTTACCCTCCATCTCAACCTATTATGGAGAATATATGGTGGCTTGAATTCCCATATGAGAATGAGGACTCGGAAGAACCCGTATTTCCAAGTGACCATGCATGGGCACTTTAGGAGCACACAACATAAAATGTGCTAAACCAGTTCATTTATGCTATCACATATGTGGATTTTCCATAGTCTTTTCCCCAATTTGAGTACATGTTTGGGGAATAATTTCAATAACAATTGGATCCATCCATTTTTTCTTCGAAATATTTTATTTTTGAGATAGATGAGTCTTCCATGTCTTATACTATGCCCTACAAGATTAGTCCAAGGAAATTTTTACATATAAACTATGGGCTAGATATAGACCAACATAAACAATTAGTAGATATCCTTAAAGAACAATCAGGAGAATTTTCCTCGGAATACAATGACATGAAGGGTATACACCCTGACACATGCATCCATCATATATACACCTAGGGGGAAGTAACACCTGTTAGGCAACCCCAGAGAAGGAAGAACCCAACACACAAATACATAATCAAGGAGGAAATCCAAAAGTTGTTAAATGTCGGATTTATCTATCCCATCTCCGAAAGTAAGTGGGTATCCACACTTATAGTGGTCCCAAAGAAAGTGACCAGGAAATGGAGAATTTTTGTTGATTTCTAGGAACTCAACAAGACCACTCTAAAATACTACTTTCCTCTGCCTTTCATTGACCAAGTTCTAGATACCTTGTCTGGAAAGAAGTAATTTTACTTTCTATATGGGTACAATGGGTACAATTAGATTCTTATAGCACCCTAGGACCAGGACAAGACTACCTTTACTTGTCCTTGGGACACCTATGCCTATAGGGTCTTACCATTTGGATTGTGTAATGCCCCTGCCACTTTTCAACAAGCAATACTAGGGATATTTTCCGATCTTATTCATGATTGTGTGGAGGTCTACATGGATGAATTCACAGTCTATGGAAACACTTACCAAGAAGACTTAGACAATTTAGAAAGAGTCTTCATCAGATGCCAGGAAATGAACCTATCTCTAAGCCATGAAAAATGAAAAATATTGTTAACTGAAGGAGTGGTTCTAGGACATCATGTTTCATTTGAAGGGTTAAAAGTCGATATTGCAAAGATTGAGGTAATTGTCAGACTTCCACCCCCCAAGACTCAGAAAGAGGTAAGAATCTTTCTTGGACATGTTGGATATTACCGGCGGTTTATTGAAAATTTTACAAAGATTGCTACACCTATGTTTGGATTATTGATAGAAGATGTTGATTTTGTTTGGACTGAGCATTGTCAAACTGCCTTTGAAACCCTAAAATCCAAGCTGTCTTTGGCACCAGTTCTTAGAGTGACCAATTGGACTCTCCCATTTCATATATCCACTAATGCCTCTGACACAACAATAGGAGGGGTATTAGGGCAGAAAGAGGACCAACGGTCCTATGCCATTTATTTTGTAAGTAAGAACTTGTCCCCTGCCGAGTTGAACTACACAGTCACTAAGAAAGAGTTCTTGGAAGTTGTTCATGATATTAAAAAGTTTCATCATTACATTACAGGTTATGAAGTATTTGTACACACCGACCATTTTTCCATTAGATTCCTCATGAATAAACCTATAACTAATGGCCGAGTGACTAGGTGGATTTTGTTATTGCAAGAATTTAATATCACTGTGCTTGACCAACTTGGAAAGGATAATGTAGTAGCTGACTTTATTTCCCAAATAACGAATGAGGATGATGATACCCCTGTAGATGATAGTTTCCTAGATGAACACCTCTTTTCCCTCTCTGTCAATACCCCATGTTTTGCAAATATGGCAAACTATTTGGCCACTAGGAAGTTACCGTCTCATTTGTCACCTCACGAAAAGCGAAAAATTATTACACAGAGTGCTAATTACTCTTGGGTTGGTCATGATCTTTTTCGCACAGGTCCTGATTTGATTATTCGTATATGTGTCTGAGAGGATGAGGTACCTGATATACTATGATGTTTTCATGATGGACCATGTGGTGGCCATTTCTCTGACAAACGCACAACATATAAGATATTACATTCAGGTTAATATTGGCCTAGCATTTTCAAAGATGCTACCAAGTATGTGAGAAGTTGTGATAGTTGCCAAAGAATAGGAAGACCTACGTCATATAACAAAATGCCTTTGTAGGCCCAAGTTATGATAGAACCCTTCAAAAAATGGGCCCTCGACTTTGTAGGACCAATTTAACCCATGTCCCGTAGGAGGAACTATATCTTAGTTTGTACAGACTATGTCACCAAATGGGTATAGGAAAAATCCCTATTTAGGGCCACAAAGAAGTCTGTTGTCGAATTTATCTATGAAGACATCTTTACCCACGTCGGTGTCCCTCGTGAAATTGTTACCGACCAAGGCACTCAATTTACTTCCAAGATGATGAAAGAGCTAACAGAGAAATATGGGATTAAACATTATAAATCTTCTCCATACCACCCACAATCCAATGGTCAGGTAGAATCCACAAACAAAGTTTTGGAAGCCATATTGACCAAGACTATTTAGTTACATCACTGAGATTGGGCTGATAGGCTCCTAGAGTCTTTGTGGGCATACCAAACTACCTAGAGAAATACCACTGGGCATACCCCTTATGAGCTAGTGTACGAGAAACAAGTACTTTTACCAATAGAATTCCAAGTAAGGACCTTCCGTATTTCCGCAGAGTTAGGATTGAACTTGGATGAGGCTCAAAAGCAACGAGCCCTACAACTAAATTAGTTGGATGAAATCAGGCAAGATTCCATCCAACGGATGATATTAGTCCAAAACCAGAGGATCAAGTGGCATGACAAGTTTATTAAGAAGAAGCACTTCCATCCTGGTGATTGGGCCCTATTGTTTGTTTCCCGATTCAAAACCTTCAAAGGAAAACTTACCACTTGTTGGTTGGGCCCTTACGAGGTAGACACTATATATGACAATGGAGCTGTAAAAATTAAAACAATTGACGATCGACAAGTTTCCTTTGTGGTAAATTTACACCGACTTAAATTTTATCATAAGCCCATTTCTAGAGAAGATTTTCTACAGGTCATGACAGCTGACAAGGCATTGGCCTTAGTAGATGGGGAAGTCCCCCCTTGTTCTTGAATTTTTTTTAAAGATTTCCTACTGTATATATGTAAATAGTTTTTGAATTTTGTTAAAAAGGCAATTCTAGAGGTTTCTGTAACTATTTATTTCACCAGGAGTACACAGTTTCAAGG
Source organism: Picea engelmannii (assembly GCA_009831015.1). Lineage (NCBI taxonomy): Eukaryota > Viridiplantae > Streptophyta > Pinopsida > Pinales > Pinaceae > Picea > Picea engelmannii. The sequence continues at coordinate 36,070 of ML787691.1, read as the reverse complement.
ATCTTTGTTCAAAACATTGTTATACTTGAATTTGGTGTCTTCTAAAGCATCAAATGAATATTGACTTACTGTAGTTAGCCATACTTTTGCAAACATTCTCATTTTTTAAGGCATTCTAAAGCAGTTGCTCTTGAAACTCTTCACCACTGTATAAGGAAGTGATACCATAACTATCAAGCCTAGAGGTCTCTCGTACAGGTTTTCCAAGAAACCTGAGTAAGTAAGTCAAGTGTCTTTATAAAAGAGTAATAAAGAGGTCTCGTTAGCAGTTAGTCATGGAAACATCATAATAATTACAAAAGAGTAAAGTGAGTTGAGCCTAGAGATACCTTTCTGTTCTTTCTTGATGGTACCATCCACTACAGACTAAATATCTTGATTATATCATATCTTTAGATAGGCCACATCTGCTAAAGTACCCCTTACATTAGGACAACAACTAAAAATATAACGTAAATTCATCCTCTAACATAAATACCAGCCCAATTGAAAAGAAAAAAAAGAAAGAAAAGTTGTTTTCAGAGCTGTCCCCCCATCTTCTTGCATAAGCAATATTATATTAAAATATTAAAAGATGGAGGACCAGTCTTTGAGGGTTTAAGAGGCTAACATGTCGGGATATTGAACAGGTCTGCTGGTAGTGGGTATCGGCCTGTGGTATGACTAGGAAAACCCATCAGAGTAATGAACATGATTGCTGGCAGCGGGGCATTCTACCTAGCGAGGATGATAATCTGACAAAAATAAATACTAAATTTAAACTTGTCCTGATGTATGACATTACTTGCAGACAAAGATGACATGGAGTATGTGTGGTTCAACTAAGGTTAATGAATCTCATCAACTTTCCATTGGGAAATGACTCTAAGACTATCTTAAAACTCTCTTGCCTACCTCTTCTTATCTATATATAGGATCTCTTATCCTATAGGTGGGGCCATCTTCTAACTGTCTCGTCAGACCAAGCTGTGAAATTTTATCTTTACACTTGACATACTCTAAATCTTCAGCTATTGGAGGA
>ML787690.1:322133-337759 GCA_009831015.1 Picea engelmannii | reverse complement strand
CCTTAGCAAAAGCTTCAAGAAAATCGGTTTTCTAGCATAATCTAGTAGGTGAAAGCTATTAAGGCATGGGAAATAACATGTGCTTTAGCCTCCTAGGGTTTTAAGCTAGCAATTTCATAATCTTAGTATAAATGCAAGATAAACATAACTATAACCATTCAATGAAGAAGAATTGCAGAAAATTTACTTACATTCACCAAGAATCATCTAGAAAATAACCTAGTTGAACACTTCCACCAAGAAAAATGGCAAAATAGTCCAAAATAAGCCTCCTTCAATAAGTGCGCACCAAATTTCAGCCAAGTAACTCTAATTAGGGCACAAATTTCAGACCTCACACTTGTGTGAGTGAAAGATGATGAAAAAATCCAAGGGAAAATCCCTTATTTATACAGTTACAATGACCAAAATTAGGTCAAAAAGGCCGACATGGCCAGTTACATTTAATATCCGGTTTTTACATTAAATGACAAATTAAAACCCTAAATCAAGCAAAAAAGGTGACGTCATGCCCTTTTAGGGTGACGTTAGGTCTCTTTAGTGCAACGTTGGCCTCCAGGAGCAAAGCGCTAGGCCTCCCAAGGCCTCTGGATCAAACCACACGTGCCACTTGGCACACAACTGCCTCCAAAGTGTCCAAAACATTGGGTGACGTCAAGGGTCACAAAGGTGACGTCATGGGCCTTCCAAGGCCTACATCATAGTGGGAAGGGCAAGACTCCCTTCGGTCCAGGCCTGCCAGGCTGTCTCTGGTGGAACATCCTCCTCTTTCTCTGGTACAAACCTTTGATTTGTCTCTGCCCCTGGTTGGGGTCTCAACATCCATTTGGTGGGCTTTTAGCCCTATGGAGGTCTGAACTAATCATCTCCCCATGTGTACCTGTCTGTCGGGTGTGGCCCTACAACAACAACATGTACGCCCTCCATGGGCTCATAAGTCACATGGATCATAGCAATGCCAATCACATCTAATAATCAAGTTATTCAAACATGTGCATAAAACCCCCTTTTCCCAGACAAGTGCTCAAAGACATTATGCTATTCTACAAGCCAGGTTTGGAGGGGAAGTCATGAGGTCCTATTGGGCTTGTTTCCAGGTGAAGGCAAATCCAAGTCATGCAAGTGGATGAGGTGGTATGGGGATGTTTGAACAATGGGTGCACTGATTATAGGGAAATGTATGGCTTACCTGTGGGTGCCTCTAAAGAGGGTGAGCTGCACCTTGCCATGGATGCAAATGTTTCCAAGCCCATTCAATGCCTTTTATCTTTTATCTTATTGCTTTTTCTTTCAAGAGACTAGTTAGGGGACATTGCCCTGGCGTGGTGACCACTGGTGACAATGTTACCCAAAAGCATTTCATAGAGACGAGAACGCTGGCTCGTGATGAGACCCCCTTTCTCTTGGCTATGCCACATGACAACCACACTCACTAGTGCTCAACCACCTGTGGGCCTCACGACATAATCTCCTTAGTTATCCCTAGGCTAGGGGATAACAGTAGCGTCAATGGGAGTTTAGTGGACAACCATGTCGGTGTCTCAGATGAGGGCAGAGGATAGGCTAGCCGGAGCTAGCTATTGGTCCCCTTGGAAGACCAGGATCATATTCGTCTTGGAGGATCTTGAACTATGGGATATAGTTCAAGCTCCCGAGGTGATTCCTCCTGCACCTGCTTCATCTCCATTGTTGGATGCAGATTTCAGGAAGAAAACACCAAGGTGAAGAGGACTATTTGTGATGTAGTGAGAGACCACATCATACTCCACTTGACTGGGAAAGATTATGCCTTTGAGATATGGGCCTCATTGTGCAAGGTTTACCAGAGTCCCAATAAGAGCCGGAAGATGGTTCTGCAGGACAAACTCAGGAGCATTTAGATGCTCGAGATAGAGTCTGTCACTTGATACCTTGGCAAATTCACTCAGATTCGAGATGAGTTAGCAACAGTCGTAGATATTGTGGATTCAAACTTTATGGTGAGGACAACATTAAACAACTTTTCCAAACCTTGGGGTTCATTTGGACGAGGCATTGTAGCCCGGGAGGTCATGCCTACTTGGGAGAGACTTTGGGACAACTTCGTATAGGAGGAGTTGAGATGCAACTCTGGGTCTTCAGGACAACAACGTATATCTGAGGGTGATGAGGATCTTGCTTTTAGGACAGAGGGCAAGAAGAAGGTCAACAAGGGTGCTAGACAGGGTCCTAAGATGGGGGCCAAGCCACAGGTCGAGAGTGGCAGTGGGCAGAAGAGGGATATGAGCAAAGTGAAGTGCTTTGCTTGTAAGAAGATGGGGCATTATGCTTGACAGTGTCCCAACAGGAAGAAGAGGCCGGGGGGTACAACAACTAAAACAAATGAGGTAGAGTTGCATGCACAATTTAAGAGTGAGTGTGCCTTCCTTATTTGCTGCACTTCAATTGAGTCTACACCTAGCATTTGGTATATAGACAGCGGGGCTTCGAGCCACATGATTGGTGTTAGAGAACATTTCTCCGACCTCAGAGATCCAGAGGTCAGGATGGAAATTGCTCTTGGTGATGATTCCATAGTCAGAGTTGCTGGGCGTGGCACAGTTACTTTTCAGAGGAAGAGTTTGCCACCCATTTCGTTCAGGGATGTGTTGTATGTCCCTGGGTTGAAGAAGAATCTGATATCAGTGTCCACCCTCCAGGATAGGGGTCTTGAGGTGTCCTTCAGAGGGACAGAGGTCTCATACATCCTAAGGGGTCCCGTCTCTCCTCAAGGTAGGCGATTGGAGCAAGGGATGGTAAACTATATAGATTGATTTTTCAACCCTTGCATGCTTTGGCAACGAGTAGCGACAACAACAGTCAATTGTGTGAGTTGTGGCATCAGAGGATGGCTCACCTTCATCATGGGGCTCTTGGAGGGATGAGAGATGTTGTGACAGGAGTGGCATAGTTCAACTTAGAGCATCAGGATGTATGTAGAGGGTGTGCGCTTGGTAAGTTTACCAAGGTTGTTTTCCCTAGCAGTGACACTAGGTTAGCTGGGATACTGGATTTAGTACACATAGATGTGTGTGGGCCCATGTCTCGTTTGTCATTGAGTGGTTGTGAGTACTATCTCACATTCATAGATGACCACTCAAGGAAGACTTGGATTTATTTCCTAAAGGCCAAGAGTGAGGTCTTCAAGAGGTTCCAAAAGTTCAAAGCTCTTGTGGAGAACCGGAGAAGAAAGAGGATCAAGGTCTTGTGGTCAGACAATGGAGGTGAGTATGCCTCCACAAAGTTTGTAGACTTTTGTACCTGTGCAGGGATCAAAAGACAGATGATTGTGCCTTACAACCCCCAACAGAATGGGGTTGCCGAGAGGAAGAACAGGGATATTACAGGTGCAACGAGATCTATGCTGCATGATCAGATTTTACCTTTATACCTTTGGGTTGAGGCGAGTGTTACTGCAGTTTATCTGTAGAATAGGAGTCCCCATAGGATTTTGGGGAAGAAGACTCCTGAGGAGGCTTTCACTGGTAGGAGGCCTGATGTTTGAGCATATTAGGATTTTTGGATGCTTGACATACTCTCATGTCCCCTCGGAGAAGAGGGCAAAGCTAGACCCCACAGCCTAGCAGGGGATCTTGGTTGGTTACTCAGAGGTCTCGAAGGCCTACTGTATCTACATTCCATCACAATGGAGAGTGGTGGTGAGAAGAGATGTTAGATTTGAGGAGGGTAGAGCCTTTAGGAGGTCTCTCGAGTCGAGAGATAGTGTTGAGGAGGTTGCAGAGACAAAGATTAATGTTTCAGAGGGAGCACAGCCTCAGGTGTCCAGTGCACCAGTTTCAGGGGTGATAGGGTCACCTTGCACAACTTCAGGTTCACCTTGCACAACTTCAGGTTCACAATTGCAGGGGGTTCAGGAAGAGGGTGCAGAGGCTTCACGATCTCAGAGTGTTGGGATTAGATCTGAGGTAGAGACTCTTGGGCATAGAGATCTTACTTCTCCCTTGATTACTTCAGGGAAGAGGAAACCGAGATAGTTTCAATAGACCTTGAAGGAAGCCAAGGAGAATGTACGAGAGCCCAAGAGACAGTTCAGAGAGAGTAGAGCACCAGAGAGGCTTGGGTCCTATTTGGCGATGGTGACGAGCATCACAGATGCAGAGCTCGAGACATTTGCGCAGACAGTTGACCAACAGGTTTGTCGAGAGGTCATGCTAGAGGAGTATGACTCCATTATGTGTAATGATGTATGGGAGGTGGTGCCGAGGCCAGAGGGGAAGTCAGTTGTGACTTCTAGATGGTTGTACAAGACCAAACATGTTGCAAATGGCAGCATAGAGAAACACAAGGCCCGGTTTGTGGCGCGTGTATTCTCTCAGGTAGAGGGAGTTGATTATGATGAGACATTCGCACTAGTTGCGAGATACACTTCCATTCAAAGTATTATTTCCATAGCGACATAGATGGGTTGGAGGATACATCAGATGGATGTAAAGACCACATTTCTCAATGGCTTTATTGAGGAGGAGGTGTACATTGAGCAACCACTGGGGTTCGAGGTGTGTGAGAGAGAGTCTCATGTGTGCCTTCTGAGAAAGACACTGTATGGTTTGAAGCAAGCTCCCAGAGCTTGGTATTCGCGCATTGACCCATATTTGCTTCAGATGGGATTTGAGAAGGGCGATGCTGATCCTAACCTCTATTACATCATTAGAGGTGAGGACACACTTATTCTCATTTTGTATGTGGATGACTTGTTCATCACGGGAGCAGAGCATCTCATAGTTGAGTGCAAGCGGGGTCTTGCATCAGAGTTTGAGATGAGTGACATTGGGTTGATGCACTATTTCTTGGGCATGGGGGTATGGCAGGAGGAGGGTCACATCTTCTTGGGATGGGGGAAGTATGCTGCATACATTTTGAGCAGGTTTTAGATGGAGGACTGCAGGCCTATGTCAACACCCATGGTCACCAACTGGAAGAAGCTTAGCGCTTCAGATTCCCAGTTGGTGGATGCTACAAGATATAGATAATTGATTGGATCATTGTGTATCTGGTCAACACTTGACCAAATATTTGTTTTGCCATGAACACTCTCAACTAGTACATGGTGGAGCCAAGGAGTGTCCACTAGATTGGGGAAAAACATGTTTTGAGGTACATTGCAGGTTCAATGGATTATGGTCTGGATTATGTCAGAGGGGATGGAGTGAGTTTAGTTGGCTACACAAACTCAGAATGGCCAGGATGTGCTATTGACAGGAAGAGCACCTCATGGTGCTGTTTTGGGTTGGGTTTAGGACTTGTTTCCTGGTATAGACGAAAACAAAAGTTAATTTTTTTGAGTTCAGCCACGGTAGAGTATATGGCGGCCAGTCAGGCCAGTTGCAAGGCCATTTGGCTTCGTAAGTTGCTGGTAGGATTATTTGGTCAGGAGTTGCCTCCGACTATCATTCACTACAATAATCAGAGTTTTATCAAACACTTTTAGAATCCAGTGTTCCATCACAGGTCAAAGCATATAGAGATCAAATACCACTTCATCAGAGATTGGGTTCAGCGAGGGGCAGTACAACTTCCATACATTCCCACTGATGAACATGTTGCAAATATTCTCACCAAGGCCTTGCCAAGGGGCAAGCATGTCTACTTTAGAGAAGATGGGCTTGGTGAGAAACACTTTCCTTGGTAAGAGGGAGTGTTGAGTTCTCGTGTACCTTGGGAAGTGGTCCCCTTGTGGTTTTGGGTCTCTAACCACAAGAGGGAAATACATTGGGACTATGTACCTTATACTTTATGTCTAATTCCACTTTCACTTCACTTAAGTCAAAAAGCTGGAATTTTGTCACTTAAGGCAAAAGTGACATTTTATTCACTAAGTGGGTGAATGAAGGGACATAAAGTGAACTTAGGAAACTTAACCCAAAGTGGGTTTTGAGTTGAGATACTTTTGGTGAGATCTCAACCATGGATTAGAGATGGCTTGGAGTGATCCTAGCCATTCATCTTTTAGGTTTCCTTATGATGGTTCAAGAGGGGCACATAGGGCCTAAGGAGGCTCATTTACTCATTTGTTCACTTGGAGAGTTTGTGAGAGAGCTTTGAGATGAGGATGGAGGCTATGGTTGAGGGAAGCTTGGGCGCCTCCTTTCATGGAGGACTTGTGGAGGCTTAGGTCCTCTATTATTTGTGGTGGTGGTTCTAGCTTGGAGGAGGGTGCACCCTTAGCAGGCACTAGCTACACTTGGAGGATTGTAGATCTGTTAGATTCAACATGGAGGTAGCACACAACAACTTGCTTGTGTGCAAGGGTTTCTTCATCTGAGGTCAGAGGGTCAAGAGCGCATTGTTTTAGTGGATAGAGCAATAAGGGAAGCGGGTGCACTAAGCTTGGGCGCATTTCTCTTCTTGGAACTCCAAAGCATCTTGAGAGGAGTTGTTATTGTATCAGGTTCCATTATATTTGTATACTTGTTGTATCTCATGCTTTAGACATCACTTATATATACCTTCATTCTAAACTGGTTTTACCCGGGGGAGGTTTATCTAGGGTTGTGTTGACCAATAATACTTGTGTCCTAAATTTCATGCATGCTTAGTTGTTTAGATCAACATTTTAGAGTTGTAGAGATCTAGACGAGTGTTACTTGTTTTGAGTTATATTGCATGTGCTAACCACCGGTTGGAAAACACTTTCAAGGGCACCTCAAAGAACACTTAACCATAAAATTATGAGCAAAAAAGTACTTGACTGTTTGCTATCCTAAAACAGTAGCAAAGGACAGTTTTGGAGACTAAACTTAGAGCCCAACAAGAGGTCAAAGACATACATGTTGGACAACCTCATAGTACCTCATTTTTCTTCACATATTGTCTCATTTATGGGTGCCTTTGTGGAGGGTGTGCTACATCCTTAAGTTTTCCCTTATTTATAATGCAACCTTTTTCCAAGCCCTTTATTTTCCTTTCTATTAAGTCCGAACATTGAGTGCTATGTGCAATGGAAAGAAAAAGAGCACCACAATGCCACTTGAAGTTAGAACACATTGAGTGCCATATGCACTAGAAATTAAAGAATACCACAATACATTCTCCCATCAAGCGAGACATCATTTATTCATTTTTATTTAAAAGTCCTTTATTTATTTAGAGAAGCATTTCATTGCTCTTAGGACTTTAAGGAGAGCATTTATAGATGATGTTAGCTACAACACCTATGGGCCTTTAGCCCCTTCTTCCCATGAAATGAGGTACAAGCCCTTCTTGGGGTCAATGCACCCGAAAATCCAAAAGATGAGGAAACGACGGGGAAGAAGTGTGGAAAGTGGTAAGTATGAGTGAGGGATGGTACGATGATCCTTCAAGGAGACCCCCAAGTAGCAACCCTTTTCCTGAGGGTGACCAACTTACTAGGATACCATGTCAACCACCGAGGTGAAATTAAGAAAACAGTATAAATTCCAAGCAAACGATCCATAATCAAGAAAGGGCTCTTTGCAACATTCTCAAATGCTTCAAATATTAAAGTAACACTTATCATGAGACTGGACTTGTTACCTCATGAAGCAAGACGTGCTATCCTCTGGGTCAAACTGATGTAGTGGATGTTGCTCTACTGCTGGAGATGAGTGGTGAAGAGGAGGGGCTCTATTTGTTCAATGTGGGCTCTACTGGCCAGTCTGGCTCTCGACACTCCATGTCTGCTACCTGAGGGCCTCGAGACATCATTTCCTTAGTTACCCCTAGGCTAGGGGGGGGGGTAACAGTGCCCAAAAAGGCCGTATACTTGGGAGAGGCCCTTAGACTCAGAGCTAACATTCTGCTCCCCGCTCCCCTCTTGACATGACACTAATAAGAGGATCACAACTTTCTTCACGGTGCTCCTTGGTAGCCTATAGGGGCAGTGAGAGGCAGATAGAGTGCAACACCATTCCAGTTCTTAGATTTGGCAGATCTCGAGAGGTAGCCCGGAACCTGATGAGGAGACCCATGTGGAGTTGTCGTATGGGGCCTCGAGATAGCTCATGCTAGACCGGTAGGCAACCCCCTTCTATCAACTCTCAGTGGAGGATCATCACTTCTAGACAGAGAGACATCCCTCGGACTAGATCCATCTCCTTTGGCCAATTTCCTATACGAAGCTAAGTTACCAAGATCCGGATACAGATCCACCATATTTTTGAAAAGTTAGGATCCAGATACGGATACGGCGGGGAAACGATAGGTACAAACAATATAAATACATTTTTATAATTTTTAAAACTAAAAATTATATAGAAATTTAAAAAGTATAAATTTTTAAATATATAATTTATATTTACATTTGTAATATATAATATTGATATTATGGCTTGATGGGTTAGCTTGAGTGGTTGAGTGATCTGATTTGCAAATGGGATCAAATCCTCGGGCTGGTTGATGTCTTCATCGAGTTAGGCATACTATAATCTACATCGAAATTTTATCATGATTAGCAGCCATCAACAATGATAAAGTTTATGGGGTTTTTGTGCAGGAATTACATGGAAAAACATATAATACTTATATTTGATATTTAACAATTAAAGTATAATACTTATAAATAATAACTAATATAATACATTAATTATTTTATGAAAGTGAAATGATAAACTTATAATATTTAAATAATAATTAAATTATAAATAATAATTACTTTATAAAAGTTTATCATATAACATAAATTAGATATTAATATAAGTTTAACATATTACATAAATTAGATATTAAAAGTATAATGTTATAACATTAAAAAATTAAATTATAAAGTTATAATACATAACTTAGATGTTAAAATTTAAAAAATATTTAGATGTTAAAATTTAAAAAATATAAACCATACTACATTTTGATATAAATGAAGCAATATGGCATATCAAAATGAAACAATTCGAATTTGTTTAGCTTTACCGAGGACATACCACGACAAGGAGGATGGGAATTAGACAAAGGTCGAGGCAAACTGTGACACGTAGGACGAGGCTTTAGATACCGTGACAGGAGGACACGGCTTAAACACGGGTTGGGACATACCGCGACATGGAGGACGCAACCTAAACATTGGTCGTGACATACCGCGACAAGCAAGACGGGGCTTCGAAATAGGTTGGGAGATGTCATGACATGATTATAGAGTTGTGCAGGAGAATGGTCAACAAGCCCACGAAGGAGAGTCGCCCACGAATACGTTTCATCTGTAAAAGATCTATTTTGGAGCGAATCCTGGGCGGATCCAGGTGAATCCGGATCCGAATCCGTATCCGATCCGGGGATTCACAGATCCATCCCCCAGAGTGGACGGGTCTTGTAACATAGATACTGAGTTTCTTTCCTTCGGCCTTGGCTGGTAGGAGAGCTTCCTTTTCGACTTTAGTAGAGGATCCCCTCTCCCCTTCCTTAGGCGGCAAACTTTTGGAGCATTGAGGTGGTTTCCCTTGTACTTGACCCCTGAGCATTGTGTTTCTTCCTTTTAGCATTGTGATAGTCATGCTTATCTTTTGGGGTAGTACTGATTCTTTCTTTTATAGGAGTTTGGACTTTGGACTCCCACTTTGTACCGTCACTTATGTATTGAGCAGTCCCATTGACCTACATTTTATCATTTGTTGGACATTAATAAACTTAACTTATCTTATCTTATCTTATCTACTCAACAACAACCATGATGCAGCTATCAAAAGAGTTGATTTGGGTGAGTTCATTTTAAGACTTTCTTGGAGCTGACTCAACACAGTTCTTGAATGGTGGAAATGACACCAATAATATGGACAACATCACATTCTGTTATAGATCGAAAAGCTTTTTATAATTTGGATCCTCTTTTTTACAATCTGTTGGCATTGTTTTCCTGCTTTATTCTTCTACGTCACTTCAGTTTAACAACCTTCATTATAATTTATAAGTACTACTTGGAGTTTTCTTTGATGTTTTTACCCTCAAATGCTTGAGTTCAGCAGGGGATATCACAAGTAACTGAAACCCATCCAGATGTTTTTTTCAAATCACCATACATTCCTTAACATTGTTTAAATGAAGTGTTTCTCTGCTGACTGAGTGTTGATGAATAGAAAGTGGCATTTTTCCTCCATGACTACGCTTTTGATGCCACTCCAAGTGGCCTTACATACCAGTTGATATATATTTCACAATACAACAAATTATATAAAGAATATCAAATTGGTTTTGCAGGAATTTCATATACTATAGTACAAGGCCTTCATACAATATCTTATGATCTACCATGAAGCCTATCCAGATGGTTTTTTCAAATCACCATACATTCCTTAACATTGTTCAAGTGAAGTGTTTCTCTGCTGACTGAGTGTTGATGAATAGAAAGTGGCACTTTTGCTCCATGACTACGCTGTTGATGCCAGTCCAAGTGGCCTTGTTATCGCTCAGTTTGTAGTTAGGGTAAAAGGCAGATGAAAAGATGTCAAACTGGCGTAACTTGAACCAATCCCACCACTGTCACCTCAATGGGAAGGTTCTTTCTGTTTAAGAAGATAAGGCCCAAGGGAGATGTCCCCAGTGACTTGGGGTTTTGAGAAGGAAAAAGGTTTAGCAAGGCTATGTGATAATTTCCCCCTCACAAGTCACCACCAAGAAGAAAGTTCGGATTATAGCCAATAAAGATGAAAGATAACCGGAAGTAGTAACCAATAAGAGTACCTGCCCGAGACAAAGCAACAATGAAACTACATGTGCAAGCTTGCTTGCTGGTTAGTACTTCATATAACCAATGACTTTCTGTTAATAAGCAATTAAGCAATAATATTGATGAAGTAAATCAATGTTTATACAATAGCAATCATTACACAATATCACTTCACAATAAATGCTAATCAAGTTTCACAATAAGCAATGGCAATTTATCATCAATGTAACAATACTTGAAGCAACGCTTTAGCTAATCATTCAATTGCTTTTAAAGACAAATAGATGCTGCAATGAGTATATTTATAGCACAAGTAAAAAGTAGCAGCAATAGGATTAGAAGATTAGTCTAAGCTAGGGTTAGAAAGGTTAGTAATTCCTCAAGTGTTTGTTTGTTTGAAGTTGTGACCAAGCCACTCAAGAAATAGGGTCTTAGACCAGTGTGCTACTAGGGCATATGGAGTCAAAAGAGGCAGCAAATTTGAAAGACTGAAATGATAATGAAAGACCAAAGACAAGAGGGGTAAGTGTTGAGGTGTTGCTAAAGCAAGGCCTCAACAACGAAACCCTATGGGAGAGAGGCTCACTCAGGTGTAGAAACCCTAGGCCTCAGTGCTCTCTCCTCCTTCTTTAGCCCAATGGAAATGATAAAACGAGTAGCTTGAAAAATGATTGATAAAGTCTAAGACGAGAGTTTAAGGGATGTGTTGCTAAAGCAAAGCTTCACTAGACAAACCCTAGGGAAAAACGGCTCACCAGGTGTAGAAACCCTAGGCCTTGGTGCGTTTTTCTCCTTCTTAGCTCAACAACTATGATAAAAACGGCTAGGCTAGAAGAAAAGGATAGAGTGTTGCTATGGCAAGGCTCTATCTCACTTCAACAAATCAAATGGCTCAAAATTTTAGTGGGGACATGAGACAAGGACATTAACTAGTGCTTGTCACCTTGGGTTTGATTCAACAAATCATAATAACATATGCAAGTAAATAAAACTAAAACCATTCAATTAAGAAGTGTTTGCAGAAATTCACTTACATAAACCAAGAAACCATGTAGCAAAACCCTAGTTGTAACACCTTCCACCAAGAGAAATGCCAAAARTGCCAAGAAAAGTCTTCCTTCAACAAGTGTGCCTCAAAATTTCAGCCAATAACCCTAAGAAGGGTGCAAATTTCAGACCTCACTAATGTGTGTGTGAAAGATGATGAAAATATGAAGGTAAAAACCCTCAATATATAGCATACCAATGACCTAAATTACATTTTAGGTCATTAAAAGGTCGACAAGGCCAAAATACCAAAATAATACTGTTTTACATTAAACGTCATAAACTGAAACCCTAATCAAGCTAAGACATGACGCCATGCCCCTTCTAGGGTGACATTAGCCCTTTCTAGGGCAAATGCAGCCTCCTGGAGAAAAACGTTAGCCCTCCTTGGGCTTCTCCAACCTGCCACACATGCCAAACTGCCTTGTCTGTCTGCCAAAACGTCCATGAAGCAAGGATGACGTCATGAACCTCCTAGGTGACGTCCTAGGCCTTTCAAGGCCAACGTTCCAGTGAAAAGGGCACAACCCCCCTAGGTACAGGTCTGCTCAGCTGCCTCTGGTGGATTCTTCTGCTCTTCCTTAGTGAAAACAGTCCGTCCTGTCTCTGCCCCCTGCTGGGGTCTCAACATCCATCGGGTGGGCTCTTCAGCATGGAGGTCCGAACTAATCATCTCCCCATGTGTACCTGTCCAAAATGGTACCTGTCCGTCGAGAATGATCCTGCACATCAACAACTACGCCCTCCATGGGCTCATAAGTCACAGGGATCATAGCAATGTCAATCACATTTCATCATCAATATTATTAAACATGTGCATAAAACCCCTATTACCCCAGTTAAGTGCTCAAAGACATACAAGTCTGCAATACAAGTTTGGGGAAAGTGACAAGGCGTCCTATTGGGCTAGTGTCTACTGAAAAAGGTATGTTTTCGGAAGAGATTAAATCCAAGTCATGTAAGTGGGTGAGGTGGATAAGGGGTGTCTTGACAAGGGGTGCAGTGAAAGCAGGGAAATGCATGGCTTACCTGTGGGTGCCTTTGTAGAAGGTGAGCTGCACCTGTCCTGGATGCAATTGTTTCCAAGCTCATTCATGCCTTTTATTCTTTATTCTTTATTGCTTTTTTTTCTTCAAGAAGCTAATCAGGGGACACTGCCTTGGCGTGGTGACCAGTGGTGGCAATGTTACCCACAAGTACTTTCACAGAATTGAGAAGGTTGGCTTGTGATGAGACCCCCTTTCTCTTGGCCATGCAACCAAGAGCCACTATCCTGGCATGGTAACCAACTGCTAGTAGTGTCATACTGCTAGGTACCCATGGACCTTATAGGCTGGCTCGTGATGAGACCCCCTATCCTCTGACTAAGTCTTGTTTTATTATTTTTATTGGGCCCCTTTTGTTTCTTGCTGAGAAGCTTTTATTGCTTTCTCAGGGATCCCTAGGCGAAGCATCTCGAGGTTTATTTTAGGCTTTTATCTTTTGCCAGCTTGCTTTTACCTTCTGGGCCTTTAGCCCCTTATTCCCACAAGGCAAGGTGCAACCCTTAAATGATTGGCCAACCCAATGGCCGGACAAATGAAATGGGGTGGATGAGCGTGAAGCAAGATGAAAGAGTGGTAATATGACTTTTCAGAAATCCCCCCAGTGGCAACTCAAATCCTATGGGCACATGCTTACTAGGGCATCATGTCATTCCCCCCAAACATGGTCAAGTGGACAAGTATAAGATCCAAGCATTTGTTAGAAACAAAAGGAATCAAATGCACATATTCAAAGGTTTTAACGATCAAAGTGACACATACCATGATACCCAGACTCATTACCTCATGGAGCAAGAACCATCTCTGATACAGGACCAAGCCGAAGGTGATGGATGCTGCTGCCACTGACAAAGTGGAGGCACTGAAAGGGAGAAAAGATGGGCCCTCCAAGGCCATGCTCAAGTAAACTGGCTCTCGATACTCCATGTCTAGGACCTATGGGCCTCGAGACATAATCTCCTAGTTATCCCTAAAAGTGGGGATAACAGGTCTTACATACCAGTTGATATATATTTCACAATACAACAAATTATATAAAGAATTTCAAATTGGTTTTGCAGTAATTTCATCTACTATAGTACAAGGCCTTCAGAGAATATCTTATGATCTACCATGTCCTGTTCTTTACCAACCGAAATAAAATAATTTCTTAATCATTTCAAAGTGGTTTGCACACAAGTGTTGAGCTGGACTCCCAGCGCACCAAAGCATATGTACTAATCAGACCTGTTATAGTTTCTGGTAGAGGCCGCTGAATATATCCATAGACAGCCCAACAAGAAAAGAGAAGTGAATAAGATATATAATCACTAAAATATTGAAATGCACTTTATACACAACCTAATCACCCATGATCTCACAAAAATACTAGATTTTAGTACAAGATATAATACACTTTCTTCATTGAAAGTCATATTAAGGACTTATTCCAGAATCGGGTTAAACTTTATTGCAATTTAGGGAGAGGATTTAAAATTTACAGCCGAGAAGTAGAAGTGGTTTTAATATATACTTGTTTTGTCTTTAAAATTATAAGTTGAGATGGAGTAGATATGTCTTATCTCTATCTCTCTGGAGTCTGCCATGTTTCTTTAGAATTAAAGATAAACGAAGTTTCCTTTTCTGGTTAAAAAAGCATAACATGCTTTTGGGTTTCTTCACTGTGAAAGTTTGGACAAAATTTTTGTATATTTTTCTACTTTTCAGGTACTTTCTTTGTGGTTGCAACATGCTGATAGGAATTGAAAGGCTTATTTTATACATGCTAAATTTTTGTGAATGATGTTCTCAGGTCTGCGTTTCAACTACAAATAGGAACTTTCCGGGGAGAATGGGTCATAAAGAAGGTCAAATTTATTTGGCTTCTCCTTATACGGCAGCAGCATCAGCTCTCACTGGATTTGTTACTGATCCAAGAGATTTTTTGTAACGTAATAAAAAATGAAACCTAGTTATTTGAGATGGAAGTGTGGGTTACTAGATCTAGCTGTGAAATGATTTTGCAGGAAAATAATGTAATTTTATGCTTTCTTGAACTCTACGATGAATGCATAAACAATGCTTTCAGTATATTGTTTTAGATGGAATAGTCACCTTTAAAAAAAAGGCTTATCCAAGTATTTGAGGTTTGATTTCACTTGAGGATTTAACAATATTGCTTTTATTATTGTCCCTAAATTGGCCAATGATCATGACATTGCCTATTTTGCTTGTGATCCCATCTTTTTCTGGCTTGGGATTTTCTAGAACTAATCTTAGACTTTACATGGATATGTTTTGAAGTTTGGCATGCATTGTGTTTTATTAAATTTTACATACAAAGAATATGAGAAGATATTTAGCCCTTTTCATTTCTTTCTCCTTTCTATCACCTTGCAAAATTCAAGTATGATTGTTTTCAACATCGAATATGAAGTTTGTTTTCTTCGACTTTTCATTTGGTAAAGTAGGTCCTTTTTTATGCCTTCATACTTAGTCTTTTAATATCTACTTCTTGTGATTGTCGAAAGATAAATACCTAAGGTGATCTCAAAGCCTCAACCATGCTTTTATAAATTACTACAATGGAGCTTCTCAATTTAGTCACCTTTTTGGCTACAAAGAAATATGTTTTTTCTAAACTCCTAATACTCTATAACGACTATGACATTTTTGAATTACGTTATCACGTGCCACTTTGTCTCAGTGGCATGTTCTCTATGGATTTTTCAAATTGGTTATTGCAGCTTCTAATTTTTTCACAATCACTAGAGTAGATAATGTTACTCTCGACTTTTGCAATTAGGATAAATGTCATTTATCCCTGGTGTCGGTGAGGTGTGCAACGTGGGAACAGTCTAACGGGTTCAGATGGCATCAATGATGGACGAGGCATCACCAACCTT
>ML787690.1:273273-322033 GCA_009831015.1 Picea engelmannii | reverse complement strand
GAGATTGAGGATCCAAGTTCAATGACCTTGACTACGTAACACAACTTTGTGCGCTAGATAGAGGATAAGAGATGTTGCTAGATAGAAAAGAACCAAACTCATAATACATTGAGATTTATTCAGCATACAATAATAATGTGGCAACAACTATCCAAGCTAGCACCCAAAATAATTGCGGAGATGATGCCATAGGGATTGCCACGATCCTTTTGATTTCATGGACTTGAAACAAGCGCTATCCCAGTGTAGGGATGTTAAGGTTGAAGTTGATGTTATTCCCTTAGAACATATTAATGACTTGAGAAAATGAGAACTGAGCTTCCCAAACTATGAAATGGAGTTTGATATGGTGTCAAGAAAAACCAAAGTCATGTATGATGTTGGCATGATCCAAAATATCTAGGGACTACACAACCCCTGCATTTCTTGCAAGATTTCATTCAAGTATTCCTTTAAACTGTTAATCGTAACTCGGAATTTCACTTGAAACACTCAAGTTATTAGTATGCTTAGGTTTGCCCAAATTTTAACCTCGCATCAATCTTGTAATACATCATTGTTATTCATTCTCCATGGTCATTTACTTGTTACAAGTCAACACTAATTTTTGTTTCCAACTACGTGTTTTGTTAAAAGCTGATGTTACTCTAGCTTCTGGATTTTACTTGTCGATGTTATTTATTGTTATAGTGGTGAATTGTTAATTTGAAATCCGAATGTTGTTGGTAGCATGGCAATGTCTTCTTTTCTATTACTGGTATGCGTATATTAAGTGTCAGTGCCCCTGCCAATACATTGACATTATTTTGATTAAAAAAACCTCAAACTTATCTTGTTCTTTTATTCTTTCAAGCAATGGGGTTCTTGTTAGAAATAATAGACGTGCTCGTTTAACTATAGACAATATAGCAATATTGTCACCTAACCATAGGCTGAAGCCACCCCCAAGCACCTTAACCTTGACAGAGAATGATTCCGGAAGCAAACCCTAGGCTTAATAGCCAATCAGTGTAGTGTACCTCTCTCCAGAGCTAGCACACAAGGCAGAAAGTCCAAACCATAACCAATAGAAAGTCCAAGCCTAAACCGAGAATACAGGTTGCAGTAGCTGCAGCTGCAGCTACTCTTCAGACTTGCGCACTTACCCATTTTCTGCAGTGCGCACTCTTACATTTCTGCAGTTGCGAGTTGTGTACCAAATGAGGTATGGCATCCTGTATTTATGCTGTTTTTCCTTAGCTGTATGGGCTGACTTCTCATTCTGGAGGCTAAACACTTGATATTAAATATTTCCTTTAGCCGACTTGTCTTCTAGGGTTTTGTCCAATGCTTTAGGGTTTTTTCTTGCTTCCCAGAATATTCTATTCTTGTCAAGGTTACACGTGGAGGTTTATACCTCCTGTAACTACCATAATATCAACACTCCCTCCTAGCTAGGGATGTATTGAAGGCAATGGTCTTGAGCACAAACATACCATTCAATCGATAACATCATCATAGCCATACATGTTATCTCATGATTAGACCACGAGCACCATCATCACTATCAATATCATTTGATAACATCAACTGCATCATCTCTCGAAGCCATACTCCTTCTGAGTAATCATGCATGACGCTGACTAGTCACTCACTCTACAGAGTGATACAAGAACTATTCTTCTAATCTGGACATATGTCCTTGAAGAATAACTATTCCAACAGATGCTGGAAGCTACACCATGGGCTACAGAGACCATTCCTATAGGAATGTCAGTCTAGGACTATTTTCTAATCGGGTCATATGTACCATAGAGATCCGTCTCAACCTATATGCCTTAGAAAATATCGGTTCTAAACCATTTTCCTAATCGGGCCACAATCTGTGCCTTAGGAAAATACTAGTCCATGACATGTCAACAAACTGTCAACTTGGACCATTCTCCACAGAGAGAATACTTGTCCACCAACAATCTGTTCTATCTGGACCATTCTCCATTTGGAGAATGTCTGTCCACGAGCACACCGACTATCCATCTAGCTGATAATTATTTTCAACACTACTGATAGTCTTCATGGCAATCAAAACAATGACATTCAATAGAACACAACCGTGTCTATCCATAGTAGTACACAACTACTATCCGGTGGTACACAACCACACCAAGTAGCACACGACTACTTAATCAATGACACATAGTCACAACCAATGGAACACATCCACCACAATGTCATACATCTACTGTCCAGAGACATACAATCTTTATATCAATCATATCATCTGATATCAACCTGCATAGAAATAATATCATGATATAAACTGAGTCATCTGGGCCATTCTTCCACTCACATCTGTGAGATCTGGAAGAGCATTTGTCCTTAGAAAGTAAAACATCAACCATGGCTATCTAGACTATTCTTCTCAAGCATAGAAGAATAACTGTCCCTAATTTATGAGCCTGGACCATTCCTTCGACACTAATCATAGTGCAACCTGGAGAGAATGAGTCTGCCCTAGGGAATGCCTGTCCCTGATTGCCGAACCTGGACCATTCACCTAACTGGGCCATTCTTTCGGCACTAACCATAGTGCAACTTGGATAGAATGAGTCTGCCATAGGGAATGACTGTCCAGACCATTTCCTAATAGAAATGACTGTCCTGCACCAACCTCCAAAACATACCATTCTTCGAAATTGCTCACAACTGTGAACTTCGAAAGAATGACTGCTCGACAATGCAGACCATTCTACTTGACCACTACTCAAAGTGACTGCTCAGAAGAATGATTGTCCTAGACCATTCCCCCACACGGCCACAAGGGGAATCGTTGTCTATGGTACATCAACAATCTATCGAACCATTTTCATTATGAAAATGACTATCTGATCTGGACCATTTTCTGAACTGGAAAATGCCCGTTCGTCAAAATCTCAAACCACTTTTCGAACTGGAAAGGAACTGCTCATCCTGGACCATTTTCCGAACCGAAAAATGACTGTCCATAAATCAATAACACATCATTGCTCCCTCCCAACCTGGGAGTAATCTCTTCCTTTTTCAATAAGGAAGTTGTCTCCACGAGCCCGAACTTGCAATCTTTTCATCTTTGGACAAAGGTTTTACCAGAATATCTGCTATCTGCTCATCTATGGAGATATATTGGAGAACCACTTGATCCAGGTGGATATCGATGGCCACCCACCTTCTCTAGCTGGCTCAAAACAACTTTCTAGCAATTTTGATAATTTACTATTTTTAGCAGTTTTTCGCGTCTTGAACTTCCGAAGCCGTTTTGAGGCCCTAAACGACGTTTTTTGGGGTATGTTGCGATTGCAAAATTTCATCATAGATCTTTCCAATGGGCTATCATACGCCTAAAACAAAGATCGTATGCAAAAGTTACGACCCCAGGAAGTTAATGTACTCACTACCCAAACGGGGCCCACATGAATTTTGGTGCTTCATCTCCTAGGGTTAGGTTTTTGGATGTTTAGGAAACTATTGTTTATTGTAAAAAGGCTTTGAGAGCCTCATTATAATGATCTTCTGACGAATGAGCGCAACCGTCACATCTCTTCTCAGAGATAAGCCGCCACCATTCCAACAAGCTTGTTTTCGCTGCATTTTATAGTTTCCAGCTTATTTATTTATTGAATAGAAAACCAATTTTACTGTATCTCTGTTATTTTGTGTTAAGCACCTGTTAATAATCTATATTCATTTCGTTCTGCTCATAAAATCCGGATAAGTGGTATTAGAGCGATCTTCTCCTTGTCGTCTTAATGCATGTCCCCAACGAGGTCAGAGTACAAAGACTTGGGTCTCGAGCTTGTTTCTCTTGAGGACAAAAGCTCTCGCACGCCCAAACGACCTCTCATGGCAGGAGAAAAGAAAGATGACGGGACAGGAGATCCTCTCAAACTATTGATTGCGGAAGCCCTCACGCAATAGAGGAACGAGATGATAGATAGTTTCGTGCAAATCCTTCGGCGACTACCAACAGGGGATGCATCTTCTTCGAACGGAGGCGCCGCCCCCTTCAAGGTATAAACAAACTTCGATATTCCTATATTTGAAGGTTAGATAGACGTAGATGCTGTAGACAAGTAGTTGAATCTACTAGAAGGGTATTTTTCTGTCCATAACTTTTCGAATAGAGAAAATATTACTTTTGCACTCCTCAAAGCCGTTCCCCATGTCAAAGATTGGTGGGAAACATTTTGTGAGCAAAATGAAATAGAGGAACCCTCATTATTTTCAGTCACGACCACCTAGGAATCCTTCAGGGATGCTATTAAGGAACAATACTACCTTGTCAGAAGCTATGACGACCTGTATACCAAATGGACCACACAGCGACAAGAAAGAGACCAAGCAGTGCCAGATTTCACAAATATCTTCCATACCTTGCACACCAAGCTGGGTATCAAAGATTCAGAGTGACATATGGTGCTCAAGTATTGCGGTGCTCTGCATAGATACATCCAGACCGAAATAGAATTTTTGGACATCTCATCCTTGGGCACGATCTACATATATGCCGCCAAAATCGAGCAGAAGCTCAAACAAAAGACATGGCTATTTGGACCTGGGAACCCCTCACAACAAAAGCCAGGAAAGGGCGGCTCCAACCCACAGAACAAAGGACAGAGCAAAGATGGACAGTATCAGGACAATCAGTCCAAGCTGCAAGCAAAGGGCACCGGAAAGACAAAGAAAGACACCGGGAAGTGGTGCGACTTCCATAAGAGCCCTTGGCATAACACTGCTGATTGTCGCTCAAAGCAGTCGTTGGTGGCCGAAGTGAAAGCCTATGAATCAGATGCAGATTCTGACTCTGGGCCATAACCAGAAAGGGGAAGACAGATCATTGACGCGGAACCTAGTGCCACCGTTGCTACCACCAAGCTCCAGCCTGGTGAACCATATGAGCCAGAAGAAGGAGAGCGCCTCTTCCATTCACAGATGTGGGTAAAAGGCACCCCACTGCACTTCATCATTGATAGCGGTAGCCAGAAGAACCTCATCTTAGCAGAGGTCGTCAAACGGCTAGCCCTGCCAACAACGTCGCACCCACAACCCTACAACATTGGATGGCTCCGCCAAGGAAGCAATCTCCGCATCACCTAACAGTGCCCACTATCGTATGGCATCAAGCCCTTCAAAGACGAGGTATTGTGTGATGTTGCTTCTCTTGAAGTTTGTGATGTTCTTTTGGGCCAACCTTATTTATGGAAACGTCATGCTGTATATGAGTCTAGGCCTTGTAGTGTTATTATTACCTTGAACAGGAAATTGTACAGGATACCCAAGGTAGTCCCACCTAGTGCTATTTCCTTGATCTCTGCTAAGCAATGCAGGAAGGTCATCTCTCAGACGGGGAAGTTTGTCTTTTTTGTGATTTGCTCTCAGAATAATCGAAATATCACAACCACATCTAGGGTCTCTGCGGTCGACCTCTCCACACAGCAGAAGCAAGTAGATAAGGTCGTGGAAGAGTACTCAGATATCTTCTCCTCACCTACATGGATACCTCTGCACTCGCAGGTCAAGCACCCCATTGATCTGACCCTCGACGCACCGCTATCCAATGGGCCAGTCTATCGTCGCTTTTTGTTAGAGAATGAGGAGATCAAACGACATATCCAAGAACTGCTCCACAAGGGGCACATCCATCTCAGCTCATCACCTTGTGGGAGCCCAATCGCGCTGGTACAAAAGAAAGATGGAACCTGGCGACTCTGTATTGATTACCGGGCTCTGAATAAAATCACAGTAAGAAATCGGTCCCCGATTCCCCGAATCGACGACCTCCTTGATCAACTTACGGGGGCCAAATACTTCAGTAAGATTGATCTGAAGTCTGGCTACCACCAGGTCTCGATAGAACAGACAGATGTATGGAAGACCGCCTTCAAGTCAAAGGAAGGCCTTTTTGAATGGTTGGTCATGCCCTTTGGTTTGACAAATGCTCCAACCACTTTCATGAGGATGATGAACGATATCCCGCGACCATTCACCAATACTTTTGTAGCGCTGTATCTGGATGACATTATAATTTACAGTAAGACTTGGGCTGAACAATTGCAGTGTATTCAACATGTTCTGCACACCCTGCGGCAGCACAAGCTATACGCCAACTTGGAAAAATGCTCCTTCAACATGGACATGGTCCATTACCTGGGCTACATCATTGATCAACATGTCGTACATGTGGATCCAGCCAAGATCCAAGTCATCTGTGACTGACCAGCCCCAACCACACTCACTGAGCTTCAGAGCTTCTTGGGCCTTGCCAATTTCTACCGCAGGTTCATGCTGGGGTTCTCCCATATTGCATGGGCCCTCAACCAAATAAACAGGGGTGGTAGTAAGGCGAAATTTGCGTGGGGTCGGTCCCAACAACAAGCGTTCGATGATTTGAAGTAACGCTTGTGCTCAGCCCCAGTACTTTCACTACCAGACCTGCAACATCCCTTTGAGATCGAGACAGATGCTTCAGACTATGCTATGGGCGCTGTTCTCACTCAACACGACCACCCCGTGGCTTATCATAGTGAGACATTGTCAGATACTGTCCGTAAGTACCCTATTTACGACAAAGAAATGTACTCCATTGTGCAAGCCTGTTGCCAGTGGAGACATTACATTATTGGGAAGGAGACAATCATCCACACTGATCATAAACCACTGCAGTTCATGCAGACACAGGGAAAATTGCAGAATGACCGCCATCAAAAGTGGTTCACATACCTGCAGCAATTCCACCTCAACATCAAGTATAAAACAAGAAGCACCAATCACGTCGATGATTGCCTCAACAGACCACTAGTCGCGGCACTCACCACGGTGCTAGACTCTTGCGGCCATGAGACCTCTGGATGACCCCTACTCTATGAGACAGACCCTGACTTCGCCACCACCTACCAAATGTTGGGTGCAAACGTAGTTGTCGATAATTTTCATCTTTAGAATGGGTTGTTGTGTCGTCTGGGCTATATCTGTGTTCCATCAAGCGAGCGAGCGAAGATGATCTGGGAAGCCCACTCCAGTCGGGTGGCAGGACACTTCGGTGTCAAAAAGACAGTGGTGATGCTACATAAACATTTCTACTGGCCGAAACTTCGATAGGAGGTCAACAAGTATATCAGGTCCTGCACTGCCTGCGCTATTGCCAAACCGACCACTAAGAAACAGGGCCTGTACACCCCTCTTCCTACTCCTGACAGGCCATGGGAATCCATCTCAATGGACTACATGTCGGGCCTCCCGTCCACCAAGTGGGGAAATGACTATGTTTTTGTGGTTGTTGATCGTTTTTCTAAGATGACGATTCTGGTTGCCTGCAAGAAGAGCATCACAGCAGAGGCCACTGCCAAGCTCTTCTTTGAACGAGTCTAGGTACATTTTGGAATCCCACAAACCATTGTCTCAGATCGAGATAGTCGATTTCTCAGCACATTATGGTCGAGCCTCTGGTCATTGCCGGACACCAAGCTCACCAAATCCATGGCCTTCCAACCCCAGATAGATGGCCAAACCGAGGTTGTAAATCGAATGATTGTGCATATCCTTCGCATGTATAATTCAAAGCACCCCCGCACATGGGATGAGATCCTTCCCTATGTCCAGCATAGCTACAACCGAGCCCTGCATAGCTCAACCGACTACAGCCCCTTTCAGGTGGGGTTGGGATTCCAACCATTGGGTCCCATAGATGTTGTACTTCCTTTTGCGGTCACCTCGATTGACTCATCTCCTGCTCCAACTGAAGCTGACAAAGCCACCTGGTTCATTGAGCGGATCCAGCACATCCGCCAACAGGTTCAGGATATCCTACAAAATTCCAATGACAAGTACAAACAACGCCATGATCAACATCGGGTGCCACATAAGTTTCAGGGGGGCGACAAAGTTTGGTTGCACTTGCAGAAAGAATGCCTTACAGGACCCCATCAGAAGCTTCGCCCACTCCGTTATGGGTTGTACACTATCACCAAGGCTATGGGGGATAATTCTTTTGAGCTCAACATTCCTCCTTTCCTTGGCCTGCACCCAATGTTCAACGTGGACCTCCTTCGGCCTTATTTCCCACCATTATTGGACACCTCAGACGTAGAAGAACAATTGACACCAACAGAGCTCAACCCCGATTGCATACAACAGAAATCCAGTGATTAGATTGTGGACACATAGATCAAGGGCACTCGACAACAAATGATCCAACTTTATCGAGTCGTCAAAGTAGGGCAACCCCTGCACCAAGGCAAGTGGCTCACCCGGGGCCAAATTCAGTAGAAATTTCCTCATCTGATGGGGGAACTCAACACAATGGAGACCATTGCTTCCTAAGGAGGGAGGATTGATCCAGGTGGATATCGGTGGCCACCCACCTTTTCCCACTGACTCAAAACAACTTTCTAGCAATTTTGATAATTTACTATTTTTAGCAGTTTTTCGGGTCCTGAACTTCCAGAGCCGTTTTGAGGCCTAAACGATGTTTTTTGGGGTATATTGCAGTAAAAAAAATTCATCATGAAATTTTGTGCAACTGTTGTAGTCCTCGGATAGATCTTTCCAATGGGCTATCATACGCCTAAAACAGAGATCGTATGCAAAAGTTACGACCCTTAGAAGTTGATGTATTGACTTACCCAAATAGGGCCCACATGACTTTTGACGCTTCATCTCCTAGGGTTAGGTTTTTGGATGTTTAGGAAACTCTTGTTTATTGTAAAAAGGCCTTGAGAGCCTCATTGGAATGATCTTCTGGCAAATGAGCGCAACCGTTACATCTCTTCTCAGAGATAAGCTGCCACCATTCCAACAAGCTTGTTTCCGCTGCATTTTACAGTTTCCAACTTATTTCTTTATTGAATAGAAAACCAGTTTTACTGTATCTCTGTTATTTTGTGTTAAGCATTTGTTAATAATCTGTATTCATTTCATTTTTCTCATAAAATCTGGATCGCCACTTCTCTTTTCTGGACTTCATCAGAGAGAATGTAATTCTTGATCTCAATGTGCTTTGGTCTGTTATGGAACACTGGTTTTCTCTGAAGGATTCATGTAGCTCTGATCATTACAATATATATCATGGTTGAATTCAACACTTCTATTTCCTGCTAGCTCGTGACATCGTGGCAAGGCTTAAACTGAAACATATCCAAGTAGCACTTCTTCTGTCATCATGAGAGTTTGCCATGGATTAGCAATCTATCATCCCAAACTTCTGAGTAACTATTTTGATACCTCTATCATAGAAAGTTTTCACCACGTTTCTGTTGCATATGAGATACTCTGCATCAAGTTGTTTGAATCCATACAAGGTCTTCTTATATCTGCATACATGGGTCTCTTTCTGGTATACCTAAAAAACTTGAGATTGCTTTAACTAAGCTTCTTCCTCAAATGCTCTTATTGGGAAGAACAATCTTTTACAGCCAACTGATGTAAACTTCAATCCATGGATACTGCAAGAGATATAATAGCTCAGATAGAGGTATATCTAGTTTACGGGAACAAGCTGTTATCATAGTCTTCTCCTCCTTCTGGAAGAACCTCTGGTTCTGAATCTCGCAATGCTTCCATCCTTTTTCACAATTTTTTACATATACTGTTCTTCATCATAACTTCCATTTCTTCTGCTTGATTTCTTTTGGTGGGTTCAAACCAAGCTGGTAGTCTTGTGATTCTCAGTATAATAACTGGTTGGTCTAGCTTTTCTTTCTCTCTTGGAATCTTCATGTTCTTCCTCATGTTTCTCTTCAGCTCTTAGGTCCATGGAGTTTTCTATAGGTTCCATGCCCCGAAGATTACAACTTCTTCCTTTCATTATAGGATCATGGATGCAGATGGACAACCAATGATACTTTGAGGCTTATTTTCGAAGAAGACTTCTTCTTAACACGTGCTGCTTATCATGGGTACTACTTTCAATGAGAACAAGGAAAAATACTTCATAATCCTTAATGGATCATATCATTTAGGATTAGCTCCCTCCTAATCCTTGCTTCATGCATGAATGCATGCTCTTCTTTTGGAATTCTGTAATCAGCTCCCTCCATCTAAGAGAGACCACACTTCTGTCTACATCCTTATTGCCTTCTACAAAGTGTCACAAGTCTTTTTCTAACTTGATTGCTGACTTCTTTCTGTTTTGACTTCTTCTGGGTCTCTTCAAGTTTGATTCTGATTTCAGCTTATCTGGCAGTTATTACTTATATAATAGCTTCCACATGAATTGTTACCAAGGATTGTCAATGTACTTCATCGCTTGACTTGTAGTCATCGTGATAACAATCCTTATCTTGTTATTCTTCCATAGGTATTTTTTTCACTTGAACATCTTATCTTCTAGGAAATAGATATGCAAGATATATACAAAAACTATGTAAACATGGCATGTACAAGAACTATGAAGAATATTGTTACCTTGACTTTAGAAGAAGAAGTCTATTTTATACTGCTTGGCCTTCTTAGAGAGTTCCCTTTCTTCGACAACTTTTGCTTCACCTGTTTCCTTCCTTTTTCTTAACTCAAGACAATGGTTCTTGTAGTGACCACATTTCCGACAGTTGAAACATTGTATCTTTGACATATCATTTTCTTGATTTGGTTTCTTCCTTGAGCCAAACTTCTTATTTATGAAATTCTTGAACCTTGATGTGAAAGCTTGATCATCGTATTTCTTTTGGGTTTTCTCTTTTGCATTAATCCTTGATTCTTCTTGTGCACAAGTCCAAAGTTCAAATGTGGGATACTCCTTCCATGTGTTCATGCTTGCGGAAAATGCATCCCATGTCTTGGGAAGACCATTGAGTACTATATTTACCAGTTCCTTCTCTGAAATGATTTCTTCAATAGCTTGTAGTTGATCTCTTAACTAAGAGATTCTCACAAGGTATGATGTTATACTGTCATCATCATCCATTTTCATGTCACTGAGCTCATTCTTCAGACTCATTACTTGTCCAATGTTTTTGACTGAGAAGAGGTTAGTTAGGGCATCGTACATCTTCTTAGATGAGTCAAGATGAGAGACATAGGGTATCAAGTGGTCTTTTACAGAGTTCACTATGATACTCATGGCATTGATGTCATTGTCCTTGAAATTCTCCATAACTGCAATGTTCTGAGGTTCCTTCTCTTTTCCTTCTTCAAATCGTGGTTTCGCGATCTTTCCTTTCACGATATCCAACACTTTATTCTGGGCAAGGATGTGGTCAATCCTTTTCTTCCATGCTTAGAAGCCCCTTCTAACTTGTTTTCTGACTTCATAGAGTAAGTCACGACTACTTTGACTTTGTCAACCTTTGATTTTGACCAAAAACTCAAACTTGGTGTCTTGGCTTGCTGAGAGTACCAGGAGGTGTGCTGGGTTAGGGAACACTAGGCTATCGAGAAATTAGGTCAATCTCTTCACTTAAGGTGCCTCAACAAGAGGGTTAGGGTTTCATTATTGCAACAAAAATTGACTGCAACTGCAACTGTAACTGAGCAAATCCTCCCAATCTATCTTCCAGTGGTTAGACTGTCCGAATATAGTGTGGGCCGATAACCTATTAGAAATAATATATGTTCTCGTTTAACCATAGACAATATAGCAATATTGTCACCCAACCATAGGCCGAAGCCACCCCCGAGCACCTTAACCTTGACATAGAATGATTTCGGAAGAAAACCCTAGGCCTAATAACCAATCAGTGTAGTGTACCTCTCTCCAGAGATAACACACAAGGCTGAATGACCAAACCATAACCAATAGAAAGTCCAAGCCTAAACCGAGAATACAGGTTGTAGTAGCTGCAACTGCAGCTACTCTCCAGACTTGCACACTTACCCGGTTTCTGCAGTGTGCACTCTTACATTTCTACAGTTGCGGGCTGTGTATACCAAATGAGGTCTGACGTCCTATATTCATACTATTTTTCCTTAGCTGTCTGAGTCGACTTCTCATTCTGGAGGCTAAACACTCAATATTAAATATTTTCTTTAGTCGACTTATCTTCTAGGGTTATGTCCAATGCTTTATGGTTTTTTCTTACTTCTCGGAATATTCTATTCTTGTCAGGGTTACATGTGGAGGTTAATACCTCTTGCAACTACCATAATATCAACAGTTCTTACATCCTAGATGATTATACAAGTACTATTAAAGATCCATTGAAAAGTAAGAAGCGTTTGAATCAAGAAGGGAGGAAGACAAGATGCCAATTGCATTACATTGTTAGAATAGTTCTTAATAGACTGCAGTTGGTGCTCGTCTAGTCTCGACTTGTGGATAAAATTGTTTTCCTTGCCATGGTTCCACAGATCCTACATCTACACACCAACTATGGCCTCACCATATGCACTTATCAAAAAGTAAAAGACATAGGCTAGAATCTCTCATTTTTGTTGGTGTTTCTCCAATTGAGATACACAATAAGCATGTTCAAAGGATTGATACACAATGAACCCATGAGAGTTTGTTTCTAATGGGGAGGGATGCATCCCTATCAAAAATAGACATATCAAACCAAATAAAACAACTTGATGATCCACAGTATTGGATTCATGATTATGACTCCCTCAATGTCTAGTATTGGGTGGAAAAAAATGTGTTGGATGCCTTCCTACTAAATCGAGATCCATTCGCACTAGGGATAATGACGAGATGGAAAGAAAAGCAAGGTGTTAGGTATGGACACAATGATGACCTTGTAATGGATTCAACTTTTTGTACAAACAAATATAAGGCATTTTGGTTTCTACTTGCCAGATTTACTAGGTCAACCCCATTCCTCTATAATAAGAATTCATGAAATCATGGTATCTAGTGGCCTTATTTACTAGTGCGATGCTATTATTCTATAATATGATTCATGAAATGCTTGTTTCTAGTGGCATTATTTACTAGATCGATGTTATTCCTAGGCGATATGAATTCATGAAATTTTGATTTCTAGTGACATTATTTATCATGTGACGTTATTCTTCTGTAATAAGAAATCATGAAATTCTATTTTCTAGTGCCCTTATTTAGTAGGGAAACATTATTACTATTTGATATAAATTCATGAAATATTGTTCCATGGCAATGTCCTTTGTACACCATGCTTGCTTTCAACACATCCAAATGGCATTTATGTTTGTGTGTATCATACCAAAGAATGAAATGTAGGAGGCAATTGTGACTTGGTTGCAAGCATTTTGCCAATGTGTTGTCTTCCTATCCCACATGGAAACCTTCATCCTTTCTTATTGATGATGCCCTTGCAAAGATCCATGTAATAAAGTGTTAAATAATCTAAATTTCTTTTCCTTTTGGCATCTTGTTGTGTATTTATTGTCGACGTTATTTCACCTAAATATTGCTAATGCACAATTATATTTTCCATTGTCCAATAATTTTTCGCATTTTTCACATGCATCAATGTTGGTTGAATACATTGTTCAACTCTGTTCATGCCATTAAAAGAGAGAGACATGTCCAAGTTTCTGAGGAACATAATGTATTTCTTATTGTTAGTGGAGGATGCCATGAATAAATTGCTCAAATTCTATTAAAAATTCTCTGAGCAAATTTATTTCATAAATTATATCAAAGATCAATGGGAGTTGCAACTAAGTGTGTAAATTTGTCACAATGATTTTTGGTGATTTAGCTGGCGTTATTGATTTACATATAGCAGTAGCAATGTTATGTACCATAACCTTAAGATATCATGATAAACTAGAGTACACACCATGTACTTCAAATGTAAGCATGAAACACAACTCCATGATAGATAATAGGGATGAGTTACACAATAACTCCTTAAAGAATATGAGAACCTCCTCCAAATACCCCAATATATTCATATATCCAAATCACATGTGCCCTCAATAATGATTACACAATCTCTCTATATATACCTATTCACACATTGCACATGCGGTCTCTTTATTAGGGTGGCTAATGTTACATATACATTTAACCCATATATGCCCCTATTGGGCTCATTTCATATACATTTAGCTCCATATATGCTCCCCTTGGAGTCATATCATAGTACCTTCCTTAATTTTTTTTTCTCTTCAAAGATTTATAGTTAAAGGTTTAACTTGTGATGAAACCAAGTAATATGATTTTCTTATGTTCCTGCTTTGTTCTTTCCATTGATGATGATCCATCCATCCAAACTCATTTCTTTTCAGTTTTAATCCTTGATGGCTGCTTGTTGCATAATTTTCGTTCCTTTGATTCTATGTATTGTGGTTGTAACTTCTCCAATTTGTAGTAGTTGTTGGTCTCTGATAATATCCCATTGAATAATAGTTGTGTGATGTCATGTTTTATGAATATTGTTGATTATTCCATCTTTTTCCTTAATAATATCAATGACAATATTCTTGTATTTCTTGAAAACTTCCTTGGTAATAAGGGTGTCGATATGGTTTCACATGTGATGGTTTTCCTTCATTTTGCACAACCATGTCATTCGTATTCTTTTTAGGGACAATGACATCCTTTATCCCTAGTGCTTGGTCTTTAATAATACTTATTTTTGAGATAATTCCATCATATTTGACTTCAACATTTTCAAGTTGAAGCTCAACCTTTTCAATTATTTTCTGATGACCTTCTTGAATCTTGTCTTCCTTCTCCCTATGAAGTTGAATGGTGATATTTTCCATCAATTTATTTCTTCCTTCTTCAATTCTTTCTTGCATTTCTTCTATGATATCATCAACATCTAGGGCTTCTTCAATAATTTTACTCATTTATTCACTAATGATCTTTGATATTGTCTCTTGCAAATGCCTTTTCATATTCTTAATCTCATTCAAAATTTCTTGATTATGCTTACACAACCTTTTCATTTCTTCATCTTTATTTTTCAACTCTTCCATTGATTCGTCCTTTTTCCACTTCCTTTTGCTACTCTTTCTCTATTTTAATTTTTGAACCTCCTCAATGAGTGCTTCATTAAGGTCTCGTATCTTAGATATTTCACCACCCTTCTTCTTGGTCTGTTATTTTTCTTCTTTTAACTCATCTTGAATTTTATATATTTCCTTCGGGGAAAACCCTCAAGTAATTCCACTCATTTTGAGGATGGTTCCCAATGTAAACCATAGAATCTTCAGGGCACAAAGTTAGTCAACAATAGGGATCGAAGCCATTACAATGATATACTCGTTAATATTTCAACATGTCACTTGCGGGAGTTGACCCTTGGTGGGGAGGATAACAATCATTCCTCCCAACCACCCAAATTAAACCCAATTGACATCCTTAATCCATTTATTTGAGAAGAGTTTTTCAAACTTTTCCATGTGTCATATAATCTAGTATGTTCATCAAGGATTTTCCACCACTTAGAAGCTCCACCAAAAAGACAAAAACTTGCCCCAAAAAGATTCATATCAGATTCCTTTACATCCTCAACCATTCCATAAGATTGATTTCATCTATAGCTTCATATTTTGCAAATGCAGGTATTGCCATTGATTCTTAAGTGATGTCTAACCACAACCCTCAAATCCCAATCTGAATATATTAGCAATAATTATCCAATATAGTTATTATTATTTTTTTTCAATATAATCTCATGTGAATTTTATTTCCAATGGCTTTTGAATCACCTCAATCAGACATCCCAATCAAAAGTTATGATAATTTTAAGTTAACATAACTTTTAAAACCTTGATTTGGAAGTTGTCTCGTTGACCGACTTTCCTCTTCTTGTGTCTCTAAAATTTTGGCACTTCTTAGTATGAAATTTTGGCTTGTAGTATCATGACATGTCTTCTCTGCATTGCCACATATTTGACCAAATTTTGATTTGCCAAGTGAAAGTTACGACAACTTTCCCAAAATTTGTTGATTCTTGCCCCTTTCTAGAGAGTGACCTTGTACGACATTCCGTGTGTCCAATTTTTCTATTATGGTTATAAAATTTGGACTTGAAACACTATGGTTCGTCCTCTTTCCAATGAAATTGGTGGCACTCAATTTGGATATTTCTAGAATAAGATATAATTGTTTTACCCAAAACACGTGTTTGAAACTAGTTTTAGGACTGTTAGAAACCTTAACTTCCACAACCTGCAACTTGAAAATTATAGCGGATTAGAATCTAAAATTTTCACCATGGGTTCTGCGATGTCTCCTCAGGTCATAAAAAAATTGTTATTTGTGATGTCGCAAAAAAAGTTAGGACTGTTTTACCAAGAACTCCCGTTTGAGACTAGTTTTAGGTTTAGTCAAAAACCCTAATTTCCATAGTCTATATTTCTGAAAGTATAGTGAACTAGAAGCAATTTGTTTTATCAAAGGTACTATGAAATGTTTCCTTAGGCTCCCAAAAATTTCAATGTCTGAAACTTTTTAGAAAAAAATTACAGGGAAAATGCCAAGATGACTCGTTTGAAGGAGCTAGAGGCAAGGATTGTATGCTCTGAAACCAAATGTTATGTACCAAAACCTTAAGATGGCACAATAAACCAAAATACACACCATGTACACCAAATTTAAGTGTGGAGCACAATTCCAAGATATATAATAGAGACGAGTTACACAATGGCTCCTTAAATAATAGAACAACATCCAAATACCTAATACATTCATACATCCAAATCACATGTCCCCTCAATAATGACTACATGATTTCTATACATACCTATTCACACATTGCACATGTGACCCCTTTATTAGGCCAACAACTATTACATATACATTTATCCCATTACATATACATTTAACCCAATATATGTCCCTCTTGGGCTCATATCATATATATTTAGCCCATATATGCCCCCCTTGGAGTTATATCAAACAATTATTCTGATATGTTATTCGAAATGTTAAAAGTATACGAGTCAAAGTACATATGGACATTTGGCATTCAAAATGGGGAGCACATGCTTCCATTGAGTTTTACTATGACCATATCAAACTACAATCCCTTGGAGGTGGGTGTTCTATATTGGTGGTACCGTTTTTTTTTCATGTGTAAAATTTATCTGTCAATGTCAACGTTATGTAAAATGCAAATAAACAATTTTCTTTGTTAATTCCAGTGTTATATAAAGAGTAAGACAATATTAATGATTTGATATTGTATTAAATTTGTAACATTGATATGTCAATGCCGATGTTATGTAAAACTCATAATTTGTTTTCTTTATTATCTCTAATTTTATATAAAGAGTAAGACAACATTAATGATTTGATGTCAATTAGAGCCACAAGTTTTCTTCATGCATAATGGATTGACATATTCTGAACTTACAATGCAAGCACACTCCTATTGGTTTTCTATGTTCGTGAAAGAAAATGATTTTTCTTAGAATTTAGTGGACTACATACACAACACTACATGGGAGAGTGCACTTAACATATCAGACATTGGCGTCCTTTATGACCCTACCCACCTAGACATTTTGAGCATCAAGTCATAATCGAGACATCCATATATGCTCTACATTGTGAGCAATCTCAGATCGAGGATGGAGTTTTTCAAATGCTTGGATGCGAAGAGGAAAAGTATATGGAAACATGTGAATGCATATATGTAGATTAAAGGCTTGTCCCTTTGCATTCCTCCTAGTGTTCCACATGAGGCTTCTGTATCAAGTCCAACTTTATTACCCCTCTTTGTGGTATCGTTGATGTTATTACCCCACTATGCAATTTTGTCACCATTATTACCCCATCACAACACTATTGGAGATGAGTGAAAAAGTACACTTGTTAGCGAAGGGGATGAAGAGGAAAACCATAATCTCATAGATCAATCTACAAAGAAATAGGTATTTGAGGATTTCAACAAGGATTCAATTATTATATTTCTAGGAAATGCAAGATCACTATGTTTAAGTTAGAAATGGCCAAGTGTGCAGTAACAACGAAATTGTTGGGGGGTATTTCAACTTGTGGTTTGCAATGTTTAAGGATTATGAAAAGAGATAACATTGGAATTGGTATACTTGCAAGAACCTAAGGAGCTCTATAAAAACAAGCTTAAAAAGATCTGCCAAAAGGAAAGGTTGTGCACCCTTATGATTTCCTCAACTTTTAGTACTTTCTTCCACTGCGAAGCATATGAGATTTGGTATACAAAGTAAGTCACACAATCAAATACCACTTCCCATAATAGGTTACAAGAGATGTGTCGGCTCCCTTGGACCAACTAACTGCAAATGTTGATGTTCATTGCCTCCATAGATTATATTGTCATTTCTTTATGCACTTTTATACTTGTAAATGTAATACAAGAAGATTCTTAATCTCTATTGTCAATTTATAGTTACCTTATGTTGTTTATAGTTAGCTAACACTTGCATGAAAAGATAACCAAAAGTTTGAAAATAATTGACTAATAACAAGAATGTTATCATCTAATGATTGTCTGGATTACATTCATTATATTGTTTGATAAATACTTTTTTAATAACATTATCCCAAGCAAGATTACACAAATAGTGAACTAGATTTTGAAAATCCTTGTTTAATTTAATAAGAATTTTGAAAATAATTGTTATTATCTAAATGTTTTAAAGAAGTTTGCAATAGCATGATCAATCTTGAACCTCCAAGTTCATTCTTAATCATTTTTTAAAAACTGTAATGGTTGAAATTTGTATTAAAAAGAGGTTGCACTAGAACCAGATAGTGTGTTAATACAAACATGAAGAAGAAAGATCACAACTTGCAAATTTTTCCTCCTTGCATTATTCATGTTTTGGTAGCTGTGGGAGGTATTAACTTCTAGGAAAACCTTTGTGCTTAGAGAAGAATATTTTGGAAGCAAGAGAACCATTAAACAGACATGGAAATACCCTAGAAGAGAAGTCGACCCAAGGAGAATAATAATAAAGAATTAGAAGGATCTAGAAAGAGAAGTCGACCCAAGGAGAATAATAATAAAGAATTAGAAGGCTCCAGAATGAGAAGTCGACCCCACATGAAAAATCACTTGGACAAACTAGTATAAATAAAGGCATGCACTAGCTCATTTGATACACACACTCTCACTTTGTAATCAAGGGCGCAAGTCTAGAAGGAGAAACAATTGCAACAGTTCACTGAAGGAAAGAAGGAGGCGCAAGTCTGAGGAAGGTGATGCAACCACTATAGTGGTGAAGTCTCTCCTTGCTGAATCTTTCTGGTATCTCTCTCTTGTGCGCTTTTCTCGATAAATGTACGCTCTATTGGTATTGTCCTGTTGTTGTAGTCGTGTTAGTATTTCCGGTTAGGATTTATCTGATAGGACTTGCTTCGTGTACATAATCTATCGAAGAAAAGGTTACTGTGCTCGGGGGTGGTACGTGTAAGTTCCTATGGTTGGGTGACAATGGTGTAACATTGTCTATGGTGAAAAGATCATACCAAAATTTTAACATGAAGACTTGGGAGGAGGGAAGCAAATGAACTTTCCTACATAAACTTTTTATTTCATATTTTTTAGCACAAGGATACATTTTACAAATTGCTTGTGTAATGAGATGTAAAAAAAATACAAAATTATTGATTGTTGATGATTATTCCCCCTTTAAACAATAGAGAGTCCAAGGTTAATTGTTGGCCCAAGAGTATAATAAATTCTACCTCATTTTTTGTTTGTTCTCGACCCGACTTCCTTCTCCTTGTGAAAGGAGGGGAGAGATGCTGGGATTTAATTAGAACTCTGCAAAAATAAATATATTTAGATTTCTTAGATGGATGAACAAGAATAATGGAACAACGGGAGGGTTTACACCCTTTCTTTTCTCTTTCTCCTCCTCTTCCTCCTCTTCTTCTACATCTTCTACTTCCTTCTCTTTTAATCCTATAGGAAATTGAGCTTTGGATCCACATGGGACATGGGTGTATCCGCACCACCTTCTAGATGATA
Organism: Picea engelmannii; assembly: GCA_009831015.1. Taxonomy (NCBI): domain Eukaryota; kingdom Viridiplantae; phylum Streptophyta; class Pinopsida; order Pinales; family Pinaceae; genus Picea; species Picea engelmannii. Next base: position 302,186 of record ML787690.1, on the reverse strand, counting down.
TGTTCCAGATATGGGATCTTTCAACAATTCCTATTCCTTTTCAATTTCCTTCTTTGAACCTTCTAGATTTCCAAAGAATTCAATTTTTTTATTGCTTGTTTTAGATGGAACCTCTTGAGATAACTTTGATTGTTGTTTCCCCTTGCATTGAACATTTATATGCCTACTAGGTGTTGTCTTGAACTAATATTATTTATTCAATGGTTTCTTTGGAGGAGGTTGTTCCTCTTGAAATTTTGGACAATTTTTGGCAAAATGTCCATAAACATGACATACATTGTACTTAAAAGGAAGATACTCATAATCTAGGGTTTACTGGTGGCTCCATTAGTCCATATTGATCTGCAACATCTTCGAGAGACCCTTCTTTGGGTCCACCTCTACACAAATTCATAAGAGTAAAATTTTCCTTTTGGCTTCACTTGATCGATAAATCAACCTAGATTGTTCCCAATTATTAAAAAAATAAGTTAGGTCATTAAATGTCGATATCCTAGATAGGCTTGAGACAAAGATACACACATTAACACAATATTATTAAGAAAACACTTCACATGATTACAATGGGATTCACCTCTCTTATATAGAGTTTGAGAGGTGATATTTGTGCAAAACCCTAAAAGTTACTAATCATCGAAAACCCTAAAGTCACTAAGGTGACTTTACTACACATCTAAGCCTTATAGTCTAACACCCTCTCTTAAGGATTACAATATTAAAAACAAAACTTACTGAAAGAAAATACATTTATTGAATACTAAAACAACATAATCAAACATTCTTTAGATGCTTCTTCTTTGAAAACAATGCTTGAACCAATAAAACTCCTTCAAGTTGCTCCCTATTCCTCTGAAAGGCATAGTCTCCTAGTTGTTATCCAAATGCCTAGCATCACTGGACACCATTTGCACATGAAATTCCTCTTAACCCTCTTAAAGGTATGATACCAAAATTCTAGATCCCATATCTCCCTTGAACTATAGAACACTGATCCCCACATGCATGTCTCATGACCCCAATGAGATATAGTTTCTCTAATCCACAAACATGTCAAACTATTGAACAACTATCTATCATCCACTACATCATTCCCTATGTTCAAATTGTGGGACTCTTAAAATGAAAATAATTTCATTTCTTCAGCGGGATCATCACCACTGTGAGTGTTCAGTGGATCTCCAATAATGGCTACATTTGCTGATTCTTTAAGATTTCCTTTGAGAAGGTCATTGTTGCCACTCAAAAGCGCAACATGGAATCCCTGCCAGCAAATGGGTTGCAATTCCTTATTACTTATATATATTTAATAATAAAATAAATAGGTGGGACTCCCTTATGATTAATAATGATGAAAGACACTTCTTTGATTTGCGCTCATGACTACCTTGCAAAAAAAGATTCTACAGTTTGAGAATAAACATAGAAATTCAAGCCAGTTTCCATGTGAAATGGATGAATGATGAGTGTGCTAGCAATTTAATTTGAAAATATAGAGAGGATGAAAATGTTTTTTTTATAAGCATCTTGGTTTATTCTCGCTACACATATATTTTGGCATGTTGTCCAAACTTCAAGCACGCGCCACATCACAAGTTATGGTGTATTTCACTTATGGTATACTTGTATATGTTATGAAAAATTGATATGTTATGTGCAATTATAATCCTTCACTAGCAAGGAATATGGGACATGATTGTTTTGGTGCTAAAGAATGGTTATAGGAGGTCGATTAAATTTGGAAAATGGAAATAATATGTTGGTGGCGAATTCGATAAGTATGGTTAACTATGTGCTTTGTGAAAATGTTATTGTGGTTTGGGTGCGCTCCATACTTGGAAGTGGTGGGTGCCAATTAACGTGGGAAACAATGTGCAATTACTGCGCGTCGTTCTTACCCTATCTCGGGCTCGCCACCTTCACTTTGTTTGCGCATGTGTTGGTTTCTTTGGCCAATGTTGCCTCTGTTTTTCTCGGCCTTTGAAGGAATAATGGTGCTCATTGGATTTCTGGCATTCTCCTTACATGTATGTTGGCTCTTACCTTTCCATTCATGAACTGTAGCTCAACTGCGAATAAAATCATGATGTTGGCTCTTGGGTTTTCTTACAGAGTGTGTTTTCTTTCTAAAGATTATAATGGATGTATGTGGATATTATGGTTGTGCGAATTACATTTAAATGGGTTTTCTTCATGTTGGAATTTAAATGTTTCAAGATGGGAATGATGTTCAAAATTCCATTCTATTTGATATATGTGGTCGTGTTGCACCCATAATGAATGCTGCTTATTTTGTTATGACCGTTGGAAAATAATTATGGAAAATATTTTCGGCTTCACCCATCTCTGGTGATTAAAATTCAAAGGGTTTTCTCTGTGAAATAAAAGAACAGTTGGGTTTTTGGTGATTATTGTACAATTCCATACCCTTTACCCAGTCCTTGGAATACTTGCAGCTCTTTCGAATTATCATTCCGCTATTTGTGAATATATGTGAGACATGCGTATTTTCCTTGCGGCCACCATGGGAAGTCTGTGGAAAGTTCGTTATAGAAAGAAATGGTCGCTTTGTTTTGCAAACCCATTATCTATATTTTTCCCTTATGTTTTCCCATACATCGTTTTCTTTATGATATATGACAATTAGTAAATTCAAACTTTGGTCTTGATGTTTGTTACGGTGATAACCTGATGTAACAAAACCGACCCCTAAATACCCTTTCTAGGGATGGGGAATAAAGTTTTTATTCTTCCTAACTATCTCGAAACCTAACTCTGAGGTCTCCATTGGATTCTTCTTGCCACAAGATTTCCAATGGTCCCTGTCGCACTAAAATATGAGCTCCGGTCTGCAAGTTATGGCCTCCCAAAGTACTCAGACAATTTTAATTGGGGTCTTCGGCATTTAGCGCCGAACATTGCTATTTACTAATCCCCGAAGTCTCATAATCTCGCCACATGCCCTTAGCCCTTCGACGTTCGACGTTCAGAGATTTACATTGAACGTCCCCTCTTCAATGTTCAACTGTCGGAAATCAACGGTCTTTGTGTTACATTTTCAGCGTTTCGGCGATCGACTATCGTCATTGGACTTTCGACCTTCGAAGATCGATGATTATTGTTGAATCTTTCTTTATCGTACTACATTCTAATATTCCAAACCCCCGAGACTATCCAGACTCCTGGAGTCCCGGACACATCACCAGCCATGTTGGCCAGGCGGGCACGAACCAAAAAATGACACACGACAAGGGTCGAGGGGTGACACGTGTCCTCCTTAGGGGGTGACACATGTCCTGCTTTAATTGACATAGGGGGTTTGTGAATCGACTAAAACTCGGTGATACATGGCACACATAATGAGGTTCCACGTCACATCATATGACGTCATCAAGCCACGCCATCTTAGATTGATAACTGCTCATCCTTTCGATCTAGCGGTCAATAAGATTCCACATAGATCCATAGATATATGACTCTCTTTACTTCAGAGATTCGACGTTCAAGATTTTTGGAGGTGTCACACCCCAAATCCTCTAGAATGTCAAGTCTTTGGATTATAAGATCTGGCGGCACATGCCACTCGAGGAAACGACTAGGATTTACTCCGGCCTTCGGAGGTCCAAATTTTTTGGCTCCATATAAAATTTCCTCTCGGTCCCTCTAGAGTGCTGAGCTCATGGACCACGGGATCTCCTGCCACATGGCCTCTCATCCGGCGGCTCAACACCAATCAACGGTCACGATTTATCCTGGGACTCCATGCTTCGGGAGTCCCAGAGGGTTAACATGCTCACTCCTCTGGAGCGTCGGACTAGCAAAGTTGGGAAGGAGCCCAAGATAACTCCACATGGACCCGCCCTTCATGTCCTCACATAGATCTATGACACTATACCTCATACTTTCGGAATTCCAGAGTCCTAGAACACCGAAGTACCCACTATTGCGTGGGATGACGGGTAACACACAGTGGCGAGTACAAGTAGATCCCGAGTATCTTCCTTGTCAGATGAACCCAACGCCAGACACATGACAAGATAGAGCTTACACGTGGCCCTTACAGGGGGTGACACATGTCACAGTTTAATGGGATGATAGGGTCTACAAATGCACAAATCTAGGAGACATGTGGCACACATACTATGGGTCCATGTCACCTTGAGTGACGTGAGGGTGCCACGTCACCTTGGACTGATAACTTCCTAGCCCCTTCATCTCATGGTCAGTAGGAGTCCACGTAGTCTCCAGATCCACAACCTCCATTACTTCGGGGCTTCGGCCTTCGAGGAGTTGGCGATGTAAATTACTTGTTCTCCCCGGAGCGGTCAATGCCGGACTGACCTCGAGATACATCTAACGGCTAGGGGGAATTCCGAAGGATCCCCAGATCTACGATCCATATTAATTTTCTGCTCTGGCCTTCGGGAATTTTGGTGTTAACATTTATCCACTCTCCCAAAGTGGAACTTCGCCGAAGTTTCCTTGGCCTAGATCCAACAGACAAGGGAATCTCCGATCCTTCCCAGATCTACGGTCACGACAATTTGGGATGGAAGAAAGGATCAATGTTTAACGATGGGGAAGATATATCCACCATGGTTAGGGAGACTTCCAGGCACTGATCAACCTTATAGGTAACCGTAACTATCTGTTTCCTTTAGACTTATTACAAAAGGATAGGGTCGAAACACTTCAGAGCTCCGATCTCTCGAAGTTCCGAATCTGGGAAGGCTCATCTCCTTTCGGGCCTAGCACAGGGTTCTCAAACCTTGGTCACATGGGTCCTTTGAAGGTTCTTGTGGGCATATGAGCTAATTACTTTAGCGATAACTGATTTAATGGCTTGGGCATGAGCCCTCGATCATGTGTTATACCTCCTAAGCTTACTGGTACCTCAAATTAAATGAGGGGACACTCTTTGTCTTTCTTCTAGATTTATAAATTAGAGAGTTCTCCACTCCTACATAAATGGTGTAGTCTTTGTGCACCTCCGCGCTACCTCTCTTGAGCCTAACAAACTTCCTTATCCAAGAGGCCTAGAATAACTGGAAGTGTAAACACGCACACGTGAACTATGCTCAAGGTCGACGAACTAACAATTCATTTGTTTAACTTGATCCACTACAGGGCTTGATAATTTACGTGTACAAATCAACACATTCAAGACAAAGATAAAGGAACACATTCCAACCATCAATAAAACATGCATATCTCTAAACATTCACAAGATATCCAACTTTATTTCATAGTTACAACTTAAATTACACAGGGTATGAGTATACTTATCTATTACAAGTTGCAACGAACTCATTGACTGTGTGTGTGTGCCTTTCCACCCAAACATAGGCTCAGAGGCATTCACTCTTATCACTCTGGCCACCCCCATGACAAGCCATGATATCAATAGGGAATCCATGCCATTTCTCAGAGATCCTCTCTCTATCACAACCACCCTGCGAGGTTTTTCAGATGCTTCCTCAGCTTCAAGCTCGCGATCCTTTGCTTCAGGTCGTGTTTTCTTCCAACTTCTTAGTTGGATAGCCTCACGCTCTCTTGTCTGGTGTTTCCTACTCTATGCAGAGTTTCACATGCACCCTCTTCTCCACTGCCTACACATGTATTTCTTTCCTTCCCTTTTTATCAGGAAGGTTTTTCCACTTATTCGATTCTTTCTGTCAGAAGGAAACTCGAGTCAACTTGGGTCTACCAGACCCTATGGTACTTTGGGATGACATTCTTCAGTCAGTCCATGCCTCCATTCATGGGGGTGGTTGATGGTTCAACCACTAGTCCTCTCCTTCATTAACTGATTCTTGTCCTTGGGTTTGGGAGGAGGTTTATTATTCCCCAACAAGGGGGGAACTTTGAGGTCTTTGACATAATGGACCCTCTCTAGTTTTCCCATTCTTTTCCTCTAATGATATCATGGCTAGTACTTCAAGGATTCACCCCCATAGTCAGTCGTTGGCAATATAAATAAAATTACATTTACATAGTTCACATGCCATATCATGGTAGTCCTAATTAATGATTAATTACAAGATGGGGGAAACAAGGGGTATTACACTTGACAATGGGAAGGATTGGTTATATATATGAAGTCTTGGCTCATTTTTTATATATCTATGAGGGTTTGGTCGATTTTGAAGTTATATGGTTTGGGGAAAAAAAAACTACCATTTTTCACATTGAGGTTTCAAACCCAGTCCGTTTATGCAACAAGTATTGGGGTTGCGATATAAATTTTATATAATGAGAGTTCGATGGCCTTATGTTTGTTTTCTCAGCCTCCCATGCTAGTTTGAGGTAATATGGTTTCAAATGACTTTGTAAATAGTCCCTATAAAATGTTTTGTTAGTTTAAATGGACATCTATAAAAAATAAAAAAGGAAAAGGGGAAATGAAAATTGTAAATTTTCACAGTCCTGACATTTTCATTGGGTTTTATATTAAGCACTATAAAAACTGTTGTATCTTGGATTTGAATTGTTAACATAGGGAATTTTTTGACAAATGATGGCAAGGGCAATTTTTCAACAAATTTTATTTCATGTAATAGAACAATAAGCGTCTCATTCCTGTCCATTATCCCACTTTCCTCTCATTATATGCCCACCGCCTTCCAAAATACATTTAAAACATCCCTTGTTCTGTTATATGAATTTCATTTAAAAAAAAAGAGGATTAAAAGGAAAAGAAAAGGGCTAGATGATGACTAGTGTTGGGAGTTTGGATATGGAGACATTGTTTTCCTATGCATTTTCTTGAACATTAATCGTCTTATTCCCGTTCATGCTTCCATTTTTCACTCATTACCAAGCCCCCCGTCTTCCCAATAGCCCTATCACTCCCTGTTCAAATGGAAATTGATTATTGAGTTTAAAAGTATAATGGATGGATTGCATGTGCTTTTGTTGTGAATGATAGAGACAACTTTTTGATTTTATTTAGGTAGGGTGTTGATGCATGTATTGTTAAGAGTTTTTCATAACATGATTGGAATATTGCTTCATGATGAGTTTCTTTAGCAGAGGCAACAATGGCAGAGGTGCAAATAGGGGCAGATGAAATAATTGGCAAAGAGGCCATAGAAGACCATGATTTTTGATACATTTTGACACCGATCCGCAAGAATTAAATCAAATTTTCCAAGCTGGGTTTTTTAATCTAGTTGTCCAAGGAATTCTACAACCTATACCTGAGAGGCGTTCTTACCAATTGCGTCAGAATTTATCTGGTATCTACATCCCCCATCATGTGTTTATGCAACCATAACCACTTTCCAATGATGGTATGCAATAAATTATTCATCATCCTGTAGCTCATCATCATGGTTGGGCTACTGTGTCGTTGCAATTACCCCCTCCTCTACTTCCAATCAACCCAAATTCCCAATTTGATCATGTTGCCTCGCCAATATAGTCATCTCATGCAAGCAAAAGGATACAAACTGATGTTCCTAAGCTAGAGCTAGATAAAGAGAAAGGAGTGGCCAACCCCTCCAAAGATTCATCTGAATATGTGTCTTCCCATCTTCACCTCAAAGATAGTTTCTCTCATATCATCAGTGAGATCTTCTCACATGATCCTAATCAACTGGAGTTTGTTGCACAAGATAAATCAGAAATGGGATCAAAAGAGGGCAACAGTGGAAAGAGGAAAAATGTCTCCCACAACACTTGCATATTTAGATAGAGTTTTGGACATCATGGATATAATGTTATTTTTGGATATAGTCATGTTCTATTTTGTTGATGTTAAAATATTTGATTATTAATATGAGGATGGGAGTTACAAGGAAGATGTTTAAATCAATTATTTGGGGTATTATATTTCATGTTTTGATAATTATTAAGAAATAAAAATTGGAGTAACAAGGGGTCCCACCTATTTGTTTATTATTTAATTAGATCCTTATTTATATATTATTAATTATTTGTCTCAAATTAGTTAAGCTAATTAATCTTAACAAAAGGAAGGTAGTTGAACTACCATAACTAATTGGCCAAGATTAAAAGCTCAATCAAATGAAGAGACAAGGAGTAAGAAATAATAGAATGAGAACTTATGATATAAGGTTTTCTCTGTACTTGTGAGATACTTCCATTCTTCATTAATTCCGAGTTTACTAGAAGGATTAACCATCTTTATGACAACATGGTCTTATTGAAGGCAACATGATTCAAAATTGAATCATATTTTCCAACAACTCGTCTTTAAAGGTGTATGATTTATCTTTGGAAGTCTATGTATTCTTGTTTGTTTATGGATTAAATTTCATGATTGATAAAGAATATTTTGTAGAGTCAAGTGACAACATTTTGTGGCAAGCTGATCCAGATCTTTAGCTTCAGTTTTTTTTTGTTGTCAGAGTCTTTTTGTATGGTGCCCATAAGAGGCTTCTAAAAATGACTTTGGTCCTTACCCTCATAGGGGTTTGTAAAGAGAATTCAACCTTGTATCTCATAACGAAATCAATATAAAAAATAGATTTTTGATTTTAGTCTCACATGTGTATTATGATGATTTGGTTCATATTTTTCTTTTATTTTTGTCTTATCCATTTATACACTTATGTAATTTCTTTCTTAATTTATTTTGCACAGTTACATATAGTATATATAAAACCATCCTTGGTCCCTCATACTTAATACTTGTGGATTAAGTGATTGTATTTATTTATTTATTTTAAGGCTATAAACCCCAGGTAACATTCCCAACTATCTTGCCTTAGCCCAACAAGATCTAAAAATGCTTGAGTAAGGCACCTCATACCTTTTACTCAACATTTATTTGGTGACCATACTAGGGATATCTTCCATATCTCTCTGGTTGATTGTATCAAATTTGTATTTTATTTTTCTACTTTATCTAATTACTCTTTGACTGATTTTTTCCATGACAGTACCTGTTACGAGACAACCCAATATTGGAAACGGTCTTGATGACCAAACGAACATTTCATTGATTTTATTCAACATTATTTTAGGAATTGCTAGTACCCATGTTGAGCTTGAACACTCTTAGGAAGTAATTGAAAGGGACATAACTATTCGTGAACGTTGGGAAGCCAGGTAAAGACAACCCATAAATCAACAGTAACCTCCCTTTTCAGTTTTTATTTTCATGTCCTTTAATCCTCGCATTTGTCACAAGAGAAGAGGGTTGTCCCCTGAAGCTACTTCTATTTTTGAAATAGGAAGGAGGAAAATTGTCTTATCAAGACAAAAATGTACTCTTAGGCGAACCTTATTTGATTCTGTCAGTTCATCTTTATCACCCATACCTATCACTTTCAACATGACATCTGCAGGTAGTGGTAGTGGTATCGGAGGTGCCTCCTCCTCACAACCTTTTGCTTAATAAGTAATTGGTAGTATCTATAGTCATCAAGTCCCTATTCAATCCACTACCAATCTTACTAAAGTCATAAAGAAATATGGACTTTTCCAATTTGAGGAAGATGCTACAACCACCCCATGTCACGTATATTCTCCTTGAATCTTGCACCAACCACTCACCCATTACCAAAATTCAAGGATAATTTACCTAGGTTCTCGGGAAATGGTACCTTTACTACAAATCAACACTTGGTATCATTTTCTAATTGTTTTCATAACATAGGGGATAACAATAACGACACTTGCATGTGTTTATTTGTCAACTCCCTCAAAGGGAAAGCTCCAGTAGATTGTTTTGACCTCCCTCCCAAAATCCTTTCCACTTGGGAAGAATTGATTTATTGGTTCAAGTCCACTTATGGACAACCCAAGAGTCCAACTGAGCAGTTAAGAGAATACACCAATATTTCCTATAAGGATGGTGAAACCATTAAATATTTTAACCTTCGCTTCACCAAATTATATAATCAAACCATTGAACTAATCCACCCTAAAAATTAGGTTTCTTTCATGCATTATTATAATGAATTACCTTCCCCTTATCATCATAAACTTGAAGAAAAGGCTATTGACAATCTCGGTTCCACCCTTCATACTTGCCTATAATATGAAGAGAAACTCGAAAGAACGGGTCTCCCTAAGGGAGACTTGGTCAATCAAACAAATATGTTTTCCCTCCTACAACTCGTGCAAGATATGAATAATAAGATGATAGCCTACGAGAGAAAAGGAAATTCCTCTTCCTCTTCCCCTGGGCTTCTTCTTCTTCCTTAGCACCTTTTAGGAATACTAATGAAAACAATTTTCAACCAAAGGCCATAATATCTCGTAGTTGGTGTAACTTTTGTGAAGAAAATCATGGGGAGAGTACTTGCGGAGTTAAGAGGAATGCTAGGGATAATATATTTGGAAAAAGGCTTGATACCACGATCACTGTTTTAGATTGGGTTGAACCAGAATATGTTATGGTAATAAATACCAGGAATAAATCTTATGTTTCCAAGGGAAAATATGAGCTTCCCCGCACTTGCTCCACCCCAAGCTCATCTTCTCAAAGTGATGATACACAAGCTGTCTGAATTGCGGATACTCAAGGAGTGTCTTCTCCTCTTCCCTCATCTAAGTAAAATATCCTTAATAAATTGGATAATATAAAAGATGATTCTACTCTTTTGGACATGGTTTTCGTCAATTAGATAATATCAAAGCTGATGCTACTCTTTTGGACATGGTTGTCGTCCCAGAACAATAGAAGCATCTTAAATTTTTTATGGAAGGAAATATTTCTACCATAGCCAATCTATTTGAAGAGTCAAAGGAAGAGGACTCAATTGTAAATAAAATAGGTGTAAATAATTTTAGGAACCCTGTAAAAAACCCCCCTTTCTATATTTCAGTAAAAATCATGGATAAAATAGCTCATTGATGGCGGGTCCGGTCCAAGTGTGATGTCTAAAATTATCATGGAAGATCTTGGCTTCTTGCACTAACGGAAATTCTAGGAGCATGCTCTCTTATAATAGTTTGCAACAATCAACTATAGGTGAAATCAAGGATGTAACCTTATTTCTGTGCGCACATTATGAGATAATAACAACCCTCAACATCCAAGTAATTGATATTCCGGTGAGTAACTATTCAATTATTTTAGGAAGAGATTGGAAAGATTTAACTCGTGGATACCTTTCACTTGATGGTACACATTTGTCCATCCCTTGAAACAAAAATAACATTATAGTCGCCAGGGAAGGAATAATTTCACCGTATATACAGAGTGTTCCCCAACCTAATGTAAATTATCTCGAAGAAGATTTGAGAGTGTACTCTATCTTTTCTGATGAGGGTGACACTATGCTTGGACCAGTTGATTTTGATGATGGCATGTGGCACATGCATTTCGATGGATCATGTTCAAACAAAGGTAATGGAGCCGACATCATTCTGTATTCTCCTAGAGGTAAAATCCACAATTTATCTTATAGGTTGGAATTTTCTTGCACAAACAATGTCATTGAGTTTGTGGCCTTATTGTTAGGCATAAAAAATGAATATAACCTTGGTTTTGACCACCTTACAGTTTTTGGTGATTCTAAACTTGCTATGAATCTAGTATATAAGATTTATTCACCAAGAAATAAGTTACTTAAACGTTATACTCAAGTTTTTTGGATTTTTATTTCAAATATGTTATCATTTAACATCACTCATGTTAAGAGGGAACTTAATTTAATGGCTGATAGGTTAGTTTTTTTGCTGCATCACTTACCGGACAACTTTTACCTCAAAGACCTGATTATACGTTTCAATCTCTATATCATCCTCACATCCATGATAATGTAGAATCATGGCATTTTTTCCTGAGTGACAAAGGCATTTTCTCTTTCATACAAAATGAACCGTTTAAGCCCAAAGAAATCATCTCTATTGAAGATGACAAATTTTCTAAAGGCTTGATTCCTCTCGAAAGTTCATCTTCATCAAGTAATGTAGGCAACAAGGAAACACATAAGGAAGAGGAGTCAAAAAGGAAAGTTGGTCATACCATTTCCTTGAATATTGGGATATCTGAATCTCTAAAGATCGTAAAATTAGGTGCCCAATGTTTTGATGAAGAGAAGCGAAATTCACAGAATTACTCCGTGAATTTCAAGATGTTTTTGCCTGGTCATACGAGGATCTTCGTGGTTTTGATCATTCTCTCATACATCATGCCATTCCTATCAAGGAAGGGGTAAAACCAGTTAGGGAAAAAAATAAAGACCTATTAAACCTGCGCTCAAAGCCACTATTATAAAAGAATTGGAAAAATTGTTGAAATCTAACATAACCTTTCCAGTTAAGTATTCCGACTGGGTTTCAAACCTGGCTTCTGTTTGTAAAACTACTAGCCAGATCATATTGTGTCGATTTACGTTCATTGAATAGAGAAAGTTTCAAGGAACATTTTCCACTTCCTAATATGTAAATGATCTTACAACAGGTTGCAGGGTCTCAAATGATGTCCTTACTTGATGATTTTTCTAGGTATAATCAAATCAGGGTAAAAAAGACTGATAGGTTTAAAACCACATTTACCACATCCTGGGGCACATTCACTTATGAACACATGCCTTTTGGCTTATCTAATGTAGGTGCCACATTTCAAAGAGATATGCAGATAGATTTTGATGATCTAATTGGTAAGATTATCCAAGTTTATCTTGATGATTTGACTGTTTATTCTAAAAACCGATTGGATCATTTTGGTCATCTTAGAAAAGTTGTCATGCGTTGCAGAAAGTTTGGAATTTCTTTAAATCCTTCCAAATCTATTTTCGGTGTCACAAAGGGAAAAATCCTCGGTCACATTGTTTCTAATTCAGGGATAAGCATATATCCTGAGAGGATTACTGCCATTCTAAACCTCCCCGCCCCCACCTCTAAGAATTATATTCAAGCTTTCATGGTCATTATTAATTTTGTCCATAGGTTTGTTCCTGATTTTGCTATCATGGTTAAACCAATCCATAATATTTTGAATCAAGATCGTTCTTTTTCTTGGATAGATGATGTCGAGAATGCTTTCCTTAGGATTAATAAAGAAATCAGTTCCGCTACAGTTCTAGCGAAACCATATTTCGAGAAAAACTTTATCATATATACCAATGCCACCAATGAAGAAATTTCTACTATCCTATTACAATGTGATGACCAAAACAATGAAAAACCTGTATCTTACATGATTCAAAGTCTATCGGACGCTGATATCAAGTACTCTTATATTGAGAAACATGCTTTTTCTCTTTTCAAGGATATATAAAAATTTCTCCATTTTATTTTGGGCAAACATATGCAGGTAAAAGTCCCTTTGCCCGCTGTCAAGTTTATGCTTTCACAAACATATATTTAAGGAAAAATTTCACATTGGCTTGCTAAAGTCCAGGAGCATGATTTGATGATCATTACTTCGAAGACAATCAAGGGACAAGACCTATCCCTTCACTTAGCTCAACACCCTGAACCAAGTGAAGAACTTGACAACCAAGATAATCCTCTTTCAACGCTATTTTATATTGAAAATCAAAATATTTCTCTATCCAAACATCCTTGGTATAAAAATTTGGTATATTATTTGCAGTATCAAAGGTGTTTAGTTGGGATGGATCCTCACCAGAGAAAGAGACTCTGCCTTGAGGTTTCCAAGTATATCATTTTAGGAGACCTTTCGTTTAGGAGGTCTGCTGATGGTTTGTTACTTCGATGTGTAAATGATGAGGAAGCACAAAAATTGTTACACGAAATCCATGGATCATCAACTTCTGTCATTCACATAGATGACCATTTTTCTGCTAAGGCTACTGTTTTTAAGATCATAATAAATGGTTACTACTGGCCTTTTATATTTCACGATTCATATAAATTTGCAAGATCCCGTGATAAATGCCAAAAATTCACTTGGAAAGAATGTTTTTCTACCATGCCTTTACAACCTGTCCTCCCAAATTTTCCATTTTCTAAATGGGGTCTAGATTTTATTAGTCCTATCAATCCTCCATCTTTTGCAAGGCATATCTTTATTTTGACAACCACTGATTACTTTACTAAGTGGACCGAGGCTTTCCCTCTTAGACACACACAGGATGAGAAAGTAATTTCTTTCCTAGAATCTAATATCTTTTCCAGATTCGAAATCCCATTAGAGATCATTACAGACAATGGCCCAACCTTCATTTCTGCAAAATTGACCCAATTTCTGGCTAAATTAGGTGTCAAACATTTCACTTCATCTACTTATTACCCTCAGAGAAATGGGCAAGAAAATTCCACTAAAAAGAATCTGGTTAGGATCATAAAGAGAATCATAGAAGAAAACCTCACCAGTGGCACACACTTCTCACTTATGCTCTCTGGGCAGACTGTACAACCACCAAAGCAAGTACATGATTTACCCCCTTTCAACTCGTATATGGTCAAGAGGCTATTTTGCCTAAGGATCTAGAGATTTCTTCCTTACGATTGACATTACAGGCTGAAGAATTAAATTCTTCTAATGTTCCCCAAAGGATAAATGCATTGTTAGCCCTAGAAGAACAAAGGAACTTTGCCTTGGAGAACCTAAAAACAAGGCAACAAATGGTGAAAAAGTATTTTAACAAATGAGCAAGGGTTGTTGAATTCAAGATTGACGATAAAGTCCTATTATGGGACTCAGCCCATGTGGAAAGAAGGAGACATTCTAAATTCCATAAATTATGGCTAGGTCCTTTCAAAGTCGCTTTTATCCTTGACACAAATTCTTACCTTCTTAAGGACATGGAGGATCGATTTTTTTCTTACAGTACTAATGGTTCCCACTTGAAACATTATGTGGAACCATATTGATCATTGGTCCTTTGTGTAAACGTGACTCCTCTATATAATATTTTTACCATTTTTTTTTTACTTTGGTTTGTTGAGTTTTAATTTCTGCTGTTTATTTCGCGTAATCATAAGAGATAAAGTCTGGATCATTTTTTCCAAAACAATGTTATTTTGTAAATATTATTGATCGATGAAAATAAGATACACATAGATGTCACGATGTCCTCTTTTGAGACACCGCTGGAATATCTTTTTGGCTTTCAATACTGTTTTAGTATAGTTGGTTTTGTTTTCTTCCTTGTTTCTGCTATCCCTTTCTTCTATCCATCCCAAGATTCAAGAGCATATCAAAAGCATTCTTCTTGAAATTCTTAAAATCATTATCAGTTACGAATATTATTCGATTGCTATGAATACATGACCAATTCCCCTCATACATCTCACTATCCATAAGTTATTCCCTGAAGTCTCGTCTCACTATTTCCCTTAAACCATCATTTCCCCCCTGTTGCATAACTACTCTTTTCAACCGTTTTTGATCACTTACTTCTAATGTTCTGCGAAACCAAACATTCTGAGTTCTAAATCTGTTGAGAACATATTTCCCTGTGGAGTCACCAGTTTGTTGATGCCCAAAAACGCAACATGGAATCCCTGCCTGCAAATGGTTTGCAATGTTTTATTACTTATAGATATTTAATAATAAACTAAATAGGTGGGACCCCATTATGATTAATAATGATGAAAGACGCTTCTTTTATTTGTGCTCATGACTACCTTGCAAAAAAGGATTCTACAATTTGAGAATAAACACAGAAATTCAAGCCGATTTCCATGTGAAATGGATGAATGATGAGTGTGCTAGCAATTTAATATGAAAATATAGAGAGGAGGAAAATGTTTGTTTTGAAAAATATCTTGGTTTATTATCGCTACACATATATTTTGGCATGTTGTCCAAACTTCAAGCACGAGCCACATCGCAAGTTATGGTGTATTGCACTTAAGGTATACTTGTATATGTTATGGAAAATTGATATGTTATGTGAAATTATAATCCTTCACTAGCAAGGAATGTGGGACATGATTGTTTTGGTGCTAAAGAGTGGTTATAGGAGGTTGATTAAATTTGGAAAATGGAAATAATATGTTGGTGGCGAATTTGATATGTATGGTTAACTATGTGCTTTGTGAAAATCTTATGGTGGTTTGGGTGCGCTCCATACTTGGTAGTGGTGGGTGAAAATTAATGTGGGAAACGATGTGCAATTACTGCACGTCATTCTTACCCTAATTCAGGCTCGCCACCTTCTCTTTGTTTGCGCTTGTGTTGGTTGCTTTGGTCAGTGTTGCCTCCGTTTTTCTCGACCTTTGAAGGAATAATGGTGCTCGTTGGATTTATGACATTCTCATTACATGTATGTTGGCTCTTACCTCTCCATTCATTAACTGTAGCTCTGCTCCGAATAAAATCATGATGTTGGCTCTTAGGTTTGCTTACATAGTGTGTTTTCTTTCTAAAGATTATAATGGATGTATGTGGATATTATGGCTATGCAAATTACATTTAAATGGGTTTTCTTCCTGTTGGAATTTAAATGTTTCGATATGGGAATGATGTTCGCCATTCCATTCTGTTTGAAATATGTGGTCGTGTTGCACCCAAAATTAATGCTGCTTATTTTGATATGATTGTTGGAAAATAATTATGGAAAATATTTTCGGCTTCGCCCATATTTGGTGATTAAAATGCAAAGTGTTTTCTCTATGAAATAAAAGAACAGTTGGGTTTTTGGTGATTATTGCATAATTCCATACCCTTTACCTAGTCCTTGGAAGACTTGCAGCTCTTTCGAATTATCATTCAACTGTTTTTCAATATATGTGAGACATGCGTATTTGCCTTGCGACCACCATGGGAATTCTGTGGAAATTTCTTTATGGAAATAAATGGTCTCTTTTTTTTGAAAACCCCTTATTGATATTTCACCCTTATGTTTGCCCAGACCTCGTTTTTTTTTATATATGGAAATTAGTAAAATCAAACTCTTGTCTTGATGTTTGTTATGGTGATAACCCAAAAGTGGGAAGGATTGGTTATATATATGAAGTCTTGGCTCGTTTGTTATATATATATGAGGGTTTAGTTGATTTTGATGTTATATGGTTTGGGAAAAAATATAACTACCAGTTTCACATTGAAGTTTCAAACCCAGTCAGTTTATGCAACAAGTATTGGGATTGCGATATAAATTTTATATAATGAGAGTTCGATGGTCTTAAGTTTGTTTTCTCAGCCTCCCATGCTGGTTTGTGGTAATCTGGTTTCAAATGACTTTGTAAATAGTCCCTATAAAATGTTTTGTTAGTTTAAATGGACATCTATAAAAAAGAAAAAATGCAAAAGGGGAAATGAAAATTGTAAAGCTTGACAGTCGTGATATTTTCATTGGGTTTTATATTAAGCACTATAAAAACTATTGTATCTTGGATTTTAATTGTTAATAGAGGGAAGTTTTTGGCAACTGATGGAAATTTCAATTTTTCAACAAATGTTATTTCATGTAATAGAACAATGATCGTCTCATTCCCGTCCATTATCACAATTTCTGCTCATTATATGCCCACCGCCTTCCCAAATACATTTAAAACATCCCATGTTCTGTTATATGAATTTCATTTAAAAAAAAGAGAGGATTAAAAGGAAAAGAAAAGGGCTAGATGATGATTGGTGTTGGGAGTTTGGATATGGAGACATTTTTTTCCTCTACATTTGCTTAAACAATAATCATCTTATTCTCATTCATGCTTCCATTTTTTTCTCATTACCAAGCCCCTCATCTTCCCAATAGCCCTATCACTCCTTGTTCAAATGACAATTGATTATTGAGTTTAAAAGTATAATGGGTGGATTGCATGTGCTTCTGTTATGAATGATAGAGACAACTTTTTGATTTTATTTAGGTAGGGTGTTGATGCATGGATTGTTAAGAGTTTTTCATAACATGATTGGAATATTTCTTTAGGATGAGTTTCTTTAGCAGAGGCAGTAATGGCAGAGGTGCAAATAGGGGTAGAGGAAATAATTGGCAAAGAGGCCATAGAAGGCCACAATTTTTGATACATTTCGACGCTGAATCACAAGAATTAAATCAAATTTTCCAAGGTGGGTTTTTTAATCTAGTTGGCCAAGGAATTCAACAACCTATGCTTGAGAGGCCTCCTTACCAGCTGCGTTTGAATTTCTCTGGTATCCACATCCCCCCTCATGTGTCTATGCAGCCAGAACCACCTTCCAATGATGGCTGACAAGAAATTGTTCATCAACTTGTAGCTCATCATCATGGTTGGCCTACTGTGTCATTGCCATTACCCCCCCTTCCACCGCCATTCAACCCAAATGCTCAAGTTGATCATTTTTCCTCGCCAATACAGTCCTCTTATGTAAGCAAAAGGCTAAAAACTGACGTTCCTAAGCCAGAGCTAGATAAAGGGAAAGGAGTGGCCAACCCCTCCATGTCCTCCAAAGATTCCTCTGAATCTGTGTCTTCTCATATTCACCTCAAAGATAGTTTCTCTCATATAATCAGTGAGATCCTCCCACATGATCCTATTCAGCTGGAGACTGTTGCACATGATAAATAAGAAATCGGATCAAAAGAGGGCAACAATGGAAATGCCTCCCACAACAAATATGGTTTTTAATCCTGTTGATGCTATTTTATTTAAGGACAATATTTTTATTTTTTATATGACAATATTTTGGACAACAAATACATATTTAGACAGAGTTTTGGACATCATGGATATAATGCTATTTTTGGATATAGTCACGTTCTATGTTGTTGATGTTGAAATATTTGATTATTAATATGAGGATGAGAGTTACAAGGAGAATGTTTAAATCAATTATTTGTGGTATTATATTTCATGTTTTGATGATTATTAAGAAATGAAAATTGGAGTGACAAGGGTTCCCACCTATTTAGTTATTATTTAATTAGACCTTTATTTATATATTATTAATTATTTATCTCAAATTAGTTAAGCTAATTAATATTAAAAAAATGACGGTAGTTGAAATACCATAACTAATTGGCCAAGAATAAAAGCTCAATCAAATGAAGAGATACGAAGTAAGAGAGAATAGAAGGAGAACTTCTGCTATAAAGTTTTCTTTGTACTTGTGAGATAATTCCATTCTTCATTCATTTTGAGTTTATTAGAATACTTAACCATCTTGATGACACCAGGGTCTTATTGAAGGCAGTAGGATTCAAAACTGAATCATATTTTCCAACAACTTGTCTTTAAAGGTGTATGATTTATGTTTGACAGTTTGTGTATTCTTGTTTGTTTATGGATTAAATTTCATGACTGATAAATAATATTTTGCAGAGTCAAGTGACAGAATTTTTTGGCAAGGTGACCTAGATCTTTAGCTTTCATTTTCTTTTGTTTCCAGAGCCTTTTTGTATGCTTCCCATCAAAGGCTTCTAAATCTAACTTTGGTCCCTACCCTCGTAGGGGTTTGTAAAGAGAATTCAACTTTGTATCTTAGAATGAAATCAATATAAAAACAAGATTTCTGATTTTAGTGTCACATGTGTATTATGATGATTTGGTTTAGATTTTGGTTTTATCCTTGTCTCTTATCCATGTATACACTTATGTAATTTCTTGCTTATTTTATTTTTCAAAGTTACATATAATATATATAAAACCATCCTTGGTCACTCGTACTTAATAGTTTTGGATTAAGTGATTGTATTTATTTATTTATTTTAAGGCTATAAACCCGAGGTAACATTCCCAACTATCTTGCCTTAGCCCAACAAGATTTGAAAATGTTTGAGTAAGGTTCCTCAGACCTTTTACTCAACAGTCATTAGCATGGGTTTTGTAATTAATTGTTGTATGACCTTTTGTGCCATAGTAGTCCCACTTAATCCCACTCTTACCTATCATTCTCTTTCCCACCCTTTTGTTTTAGTATAGTGTCATGTTTAGTTTATAATCTCCATCCAAATCCATGTAACTAGATGGAATTGAAGGAAACAAATTCATTCATGGGATGGAAAGTCACACTCATTATATTCGCACTTCGATCCTTTCTTTAGGTTAGGTCTTGGAAATGAATATTTCCACAATTATGAGATACTTTTGTTATTTTTCCCTCCCTAGAACCCTATAGAATGCATGCCCCTGGAGTGGCATTATGACCTGATACGTATGATGATCAATCGATTGAAGCGAATTCCTTCTATATTATTTATGTGAACGGAGAATTATTTTTAGGTAGTAGGGATAGAAGAAATAAATAAGGGAGTGCCATGTGTTCCTTGACCATTCCTTTGGATCCCATGAAATAGGATTCAAAGAGAAAAATCGAGTTTCCTTCCTCCCTATTGAGAAAAAGAAACAAAAAATATCCTCGACCAGGACCAAACAAAAATACCTATACCAGAAGGAGACCATTTCTTTGCAACACAAGATTCTATAGTTGGGCTAGGCTATAGGGCTGTAAAATTTCCAATCAAAGGGCGCTCAAACATAATACGATCTTTTCTTCTTAGTTCCTAGGATAGAAGATCCAAATGAGGGATGGATTGCCTTTGTTTAATAAATATCCTTTGCAAATATTGATTTCATTTTATTGGATTTAGAGATATAACCAAGGATTTGAATGATTCAACCTTTGAACACATGCCATCTCCCATTGTTCCTTCTACAAGAAAACATCTCAACAAAGAAAAAATCATAAAAATCCCGTGCACTAGAAGTCCGATTTGGATTATTTCACCGACCTCCTGAAATATAATGGTGGAAACCTGCAAACATACATGACATCATAGGAAAACCGACAAACATAATGGTGGCTAGGGTAAAACCTAGCCATAGATGGAAATAGATTCACTCTACAATCACTTCATTAGCTCTTCCCAGTGATGACTCAAAACTTCAATTCTAAAGTTCGTTCTTGATGTTACAAAGAATTAGTTCATAAGGAAACATGTTTACATACTATGTTGAGGATTAGTTAATAAAGCAACTTATTGACCTATCGTGCAAAGAATTAGTAAATAAACTCTCTAACCAATTTGATTTAACATGAATATTTTCAAGAATAATTACATGTAATAATGTCAACATCATTGTGGTTGATAACATTGACACCACATTGGAATGATTTAATCAAGAAAAATGAAGAATGATATAAACATCATTTGTCCTAACTAAGAACATTCTGGTAGATTTAAGAGATTGTTTGGCAGTTTTCTATAGGATTATCTATTGATGTTTTATTAGTTGTGGGAGGATCTTTCCATCCTAGATGACATTTCTTAGATGCAAAGAAGATTCCGGAAGTAAGAGATCCATTGGACAGATGTTGAAATACCCTAGAAGAGAAGTCGATCTAGAATAATAAAATATAATGAAAAGACACCTTCCCAGAAGAGAAGTTGGCCCAGCTAGAAGTCGGCCCAGAA
The DNA here is from genome assembly GCA_009831015.1 of Picea engelmannii. NCBI lineage: Eukaryota > Viridiplantae > Streptophyta > Pinopsida > Pinales > Pinaceae > Picea > Picea engelmannii. Next base: position 280,956 of record ML787690.1, on the reverse strand, counting down.
GAAAGGTGCAAGTTTGGAGAAGGTGACGTAGTAGCTACAGTGACACAATTCCTTCTTGTTCAGTCTTTTGGTATCTCTCTCTTGTGCGCTACTCCTTGAGGAGGTGCGCTACTTTGGTATAGTTATTATACTACAACTGTGGTGGTGTTTTTGGTTGAGATAGCCTTTGAGCTATGGTTGATCTGTTTGGACTTGCTTTGTGAACAAAATCTATCTAAGAAAGGTTGTTGGGGTTTTTCCAGGATAAATATCTTATGTTCCTTTTGTCTCTTGTTTATGCTGCTACTGCTAAGTATTGGATACATATATGTTAATTATAATGAATTAAAAGAATACAATTAACTCTAATGCTCTTTAAATAAGGAAAATATAACACGGGATCGAAGCTGGTTACCTTCAGAACAATTTGACCACTGGAAGGAATATCGTTGCAATGTCACCTTGCAACTGCAATAATTTGTCAAGCTCGTTGAGCATTGTCCGAAGGACATTGGGGATAATTATTTCATAGATAAGTGCACCCTACCCTAGCACACCCCCTGAAACCCTAATCGTTCAATTTGGTGAAGTTTGAAAATTTGAGGTTTTTCAGTGCAAGGGTTTCTACCAACAAAAAATGTCAACCAACATGAGAGTTGAAGATATATAGGATGGATCAGACAACTTCAGATCCTTGAAGCATATATTTCTCCTCATTGTAGAAGAGAATTAGTTATTGGATCATATCAAGGAGATGCTTCCAAAACCAGAAGAAGAATACGACAAAGAAAATTTCAAGAAGAATGAGGTCAAGGCCAAGAGGATCTTGATAGAATCAATAAAGGATCATATAATACCTAATGTATAGGAACTAAAAACACTGAAGGAAATGTTTGATTCCCTAACCATACTTTATGAAAGTAAGAATACCATTTGAAATCTTACTCTATGACATCAACTCAGAAACGTGACCATGAATAGTTCAAAAACAATAGCCAACTATTTAATGAGAATGTCTTAGATCAAAGACCAGTTAGTAGCCATTGGGGATCCATTAACATACGTTGAACTCATAACTAATACACTCAATGGATTTCCCTCCTCTTGGGATCCATTTGTTTAAGGTATTTGCACTAGAAGGAAATTTCCCAAGTTCAACAAGCTATGGGTAGACTGCACCCAAGAGGAATCCAGGTTGATATCCAAATCACATAAGACTAATGATGATGAAAATAAATCACTTGCTTCCCAAGTGAATAAGAGAAAGGAAAAGGAAGAATAAATCCCAAAGAATCCTAAGAAACCACGCTACAGGAAGGATGCGTCAAATACCAGATGCTACAACTGCAAGGAGATGGGACATTATGCCACACAATGTCCTCTTAAAAATGAAAAGGGAAATAAGAAGCACCATGCACATGTAACATATGTTGAAGAGCAGGATGAAGAGTATGTCCTTTATCCAGTAGTGCTTCCAAGCACAAGACTAGGGACAACAACAACTAAAGTCTAGGTTTTTATATCAGGTTTGATATTTCTTTATATTGCTACAGTTTAAGTAAGTGTTGAAACTAGGATAGCAATCTTTATAATTTTATTATTTCTATTGCTATTACTAGTTTAGTAAACAATTGATTATTGTTGGTATGACTACCATTAGGTGAATGATCATATTAATAATGAAATTGTTTACAAGTTAAATTGATCTCGTCTAGGAAATGTTCTTGGTTGTTGACCTTGTTCCAGGCAAGTTATCTAAATTCCATGGGGCTACCATGGAGATGTTGTTGTTCTTGTTTCTTATTACGGGCACGTCACAGGTAATAGCTCTGAGTGGGATCTATAATGTTGGTTGCAGGAGGAAATAGTTCAGATGGTCCCTAGCTGAGACATGGGGCAGACTATCGAGACATAAGAGTTGTACACATCCATGTAATAAAGGAGATAGAGTTAAGAGGGAGTCAACCCTTAGGATCCAGTAGAGAGGAGAAACCTCCCCAACACAGTTCATAATAGATCAGATTTCAGAAGAGGTCAACACATGCAAAGGGATCAGATGACTCTAGAGATTATATAGACTCAGAGGGAGTCAAGATTTATAGGGAGCGCACTTCAGAGTTTGAAATGAAGGATCCAGGTTTGATGCCTTATTTCTTGGGACTGGAGGTGTGGCATAGATCATATGAGATTTTCCTTAGCGAAGGAAAATATACTGTTGATCTAGGTGGATATTGGTGGCCACCCACCTATTCCAATTGGCTCATCGTGTTCGCTTTTGTTCAACACGTTCTTATGTATTGCTTTGTAATTGTGGGTTCTACACTTTTGGGACTGCTTGAAGCCCCACACATACTCCAAGTGGATACAGGTGGCCTCTCGCCTAATCCAACTGGCTTATTTTGTATGTTTTCATGTCAACACATCTTGTTGTACTTCCAGGGCCGTTTTGGGGCCCTAAACATTGTTTTTTTGGATCGCCACAGTCAAAATATAGATGGAGTTAGAGTTTGACAGTGGAATGTGTATTTATCTGAAAGACCTTTCCAATGGGCTATCACATTCCTAAAACAGAGGTCATACGCAAAATTTATGGCCCTAGGAAGTTGAGGTACCAAATTACACCAACTTATCCATAGGGCCCACATGACTTTTAGCGTTTCACCTTCTAGGGTTAGGTTTTTGGATGTATAGGGTTTTGGAATTCATGGGTAATATCAAAAAGGACTATGGAGCCTCATTGTAATCCATTTTGCTTAGACTGATGTGTGTAGAATCCACATCTCTTCTCAGAGATAACTACCACCATTCGAGTAAGTTTTCAGTTCTGCAGTTTTACAGTTTCAGCCTATTTCATTATTTAATAGAAGATATTGTTCACCAGATATTTGTGTTATTCTCCATATCTATGTGTTTATTGTATTCAATCTGTTAAATAGTTCATTTCTCTCCTAAATCCGGATCAATGGTATCATAGTAGTCTTCTCTTCATTTATTTTTCTTCGTGCATGTCCCAGACAAGATCGTGGTACAAGAAGTTGGGACTCAAACTAATCGAGCCATTACTAGATCGGCCTCGCCGAGCCAGAAAAAACCCACGGGGGACGAAAAGAAAGATGATGGAGTAGGAGATCCTATTAAAATATTTCTTGAGGAATTGCTCACACGACAAAGGAATGAAATTATGGACAACTTCACGCAGATCCTTCGACGACTACCCACAGGAGAAGCATCTTCATCAAGTGGCCATGCAACCCCCTTCAAGGTACAGGTAAATTTTGATATTCCATTATTTGAAGGACTGATAGATGCAAATGTTGTAGATAAATGGTTGAATCTGCTTGAAGGATATTAATCAGTCCACAAATTTTTTGATAGGGAAAAGATCACTTTTTCACTCCTCAAGGTCGTTCTCCATGTTAAATATTGGTGGGATACTTACTTTGAGAAAAGGGCCGTGGTGGAATCTACAATGTTTTTGGTGGCCCCTACATGGGATTCCTTCCGAGACGCCATTAAAGAACAATACTACCTTGTTGGAAGCTATGAGGACCAATACACCAGATGGACCACCTTACGTCAAGAAAGGGACCAGATAGTACCAGATTTCACCAATATTTTCCATACCCTACGCACCAAATTGGGTATGAAAGACTCTGAGCGTCATTTGGTGCTCAAATACCATGGCTGTTTGCATAGATACATTCAAACATAAATGGAGTTCCTGGACATCGCCTCTTTGGGCATGAATTATAGATACGTTGTCAAGATCGAGCATAAATTTAAGAAGAAACGACGAGAGTTTGGATCTGCAAACCCCTCATAGCCGAAGCAGGGAAAAAGAAGCCCCAACCCACATAACAAGGGACCAAGTCGATATGGCCACCCTCACAAAAACCATTCCATGCCTCAACATAAGAAGGGAAATGAGAAGACGAAGAAGGACATGGGAAACTGGTGTGAGTACCATAAAAGTCCTTGGCACAACACCGAAGAATGCCGCTCCAAGAATTCCCTCGTGGCCAAGCTGAAGGCTTCCAATTTAGAGTCCGATTTTGATTCCGATTCAAATCCTGAAGGAGGGAAGCAGATTATCGATGTTGAACCCAGTGCCACTGTCGCTATCACCAAATTACGATTGAGCGAACCAGAAGAACCAGAGGAAGGGGAACACCTCTTTCATTCGTAGATGTGGGTCAAGGGGGCCTCGATTCATTTAATTGTCGACAACGGTAGTCAGAAGAACATGATTTCAGAAGAGGTCATCAAGCGGCTGGACCTGCCAATGACACCGCACCCGCATCCCTACACCATCGACTATCTTCGCCAAGTAAGAGATCTCTATGTCAACCAACAATGCCATCTTCCCTACGACATCAAGCCTTTCAAAGATGAGGTACTATGTGATATTTCTCCCCTTGAAGTTTCTGATGTTATTTTAGGAAAACCATATTTGTGGAAGTGTCATGTTGTGTATGAGTCTAGACCCCGTAGTGTTATTATTACTTTGGGTAGACAATTGTACATGATCCCATGGTAGCGCCACCTACTGCTATTTCTTTAATCTTTTCTAAGCAATGTAGTAAGGTCATTTCAGAGACCAGGAAGTTCATCTTCTTTGTGATCCGTGCTCACAGTAAGTAGAAGGTTGCCACCACATCAGTGGCCTCTACACAACACCTCTCTTTGTAGAAAAAGCAAGTGGATGATATCGTGGAAGAATACAAAGACATATTCTCCTCACCTACAGGGGTACCAACACACTAGCAAGTCAAGAATCCAATTGATTTGACCCCCGAAGCACCTCTACCTAATGGACCAGTCTATCGACACTCGCTGATGGAGAATGACGAAATCAAGCGTTAGATCTGAGATCTTCTTCAAAAGGGGCACATCAGAACCAACTACTCCCCTTGCGGAAGCCCGATTATACTGGTGCAGAAGAAGGACGGGACTTGGTGACTCTGCATTTATTATAAATCCTTAAACAAAATCACAGTCAGGAACCACTACCCCATTCCCAAGATTTATGACCTTCTTGACCAACTCAAGGGGACAAATTTCTTCAAAAATATTGACCTAAAGTATGGCTACCACCAGGTTCCCATCGAACCAACTTGTTTATGGAAGACAACCTTCAAATCTAAAGAATGTCTCTATGAATGGCTAGTCATGCCCTTTGGCTTAACAAATGCACCAACCACTTTCATGAGGTTGATGGATGATGTATTGATACCCTTCACCAACTCCTTTGTGGTGGTATATTTGGATGACATCGTCATCTTCAAAAAAATGTGGGAAGAGCACATGCGACATATTCAATAGGTTTTGAGCACTCTACAACAGCACAAGCTGTATGCCAACTTGGAAAAATGCTCTTTTGGCACGAACAAGGTCCAATACTTGGGATAAATTTTTGATGAGCATGGGGTACATGTTGATCCAGATAATATCCAAGTCATCCGTGACTGGCTAGCCCCGACCACACTAATCGAGCTTCACAGATTTTTGGGGCTAGCCAACTTCTACTGATGGTTGATGTTGGGATTCTCCCATATTGCATGAGCCCTCATCCAGGTAACCAAGGGAGGTGGTAGGGTGAAGTTCGTGTGGGGAAGGAGAAACAATGAGCATTCAATGATTTGAAGCATCGCTTGTGCTCCGCTCTGGTACTCTCCTTACCCGATCTGTAACAACCATTCGAGATTGATACTAATGCATCTGACTATGCTGTGGGCGCATTTCTGACTCAACACGGGCATCCGATGGCATGCCATAGTGAGACACTCTCTGATACTGTCCATAAATACCCCACCTATGACAAGTAAATGTATTCCATTTTACAAGCCTGTAGTCAATGGAAAAATTACATTCTGGGGAAAGAGACGATCATACACACTGATCATAAGCCTCTACAGTTCATACAGACACAAGGGAAATTGAAGAACGACCGCCATCAGAAGTGGTCCACCTACCTGCAACATTTTCATCTCAACATCAAGTATAAGACATGTATCTCCAATTGTGTCGTTGACTGCCTCAGTCGGCCCCCTGTGGCTGCACTCACCATTTTGTTCCATTCCTGTGGACATGAAGCCTTTGAGTGGCCTCAAATTTATCATCAAGATCTAGATTTCACCACCACATATCAACTCTTGGGTACATGCGCAACCGTCATTAATTTTCACATCCAGGACAAACTCTTATGCCACTTGGGCTATCTCTATGTTCCTACAAGCGAGCGTGCAAAGCTGATTTGGGAAGCCCACTACAGTCGGGTGGTAGGAAATTTTGGCATAGAGAAAGCTGTGGCCATTCTTCAGAAACATTTTTATTGGCCAAAACTTCGACAGGACGTCAACAAATATATTAGATCTTGCACTGCCTATGCCATTGCCAAGCCAACCATAAAGAAGCAAGGCTTATATACTCCTCTTCCTATTCTTGAGAAGCCTTGGGAATCCATCTCAATGGATTACATGTCTGGCTTGCCGTCCACCAAACAAGGAAATGACTGCATGTTTTTGGTCGTTGATCAGTTTTCGAAGATGGCCATCCTCACAACTTGTAAGAAGAATTCCACAACGGTATATACTGCCAATCTCTTCTTCGAATGAGTGTGGGTCCACTTTGGGATACCACATACCATCATATCCGACTGAGACAACAGGTTCCTCAACACCTTTTGGTCGAGTCTCTAGTCTCTGTTGGACACCAAGCTCACAAAATCCACTGCTTTCCGCCCCCAAACCGATGGCCAAACATAGGTTATCAATCAAATGATTGTGCACATCCTGTACATGTAAAATTCTAAGCATCCACGTACATGGGACGAGAGTCTCCCCTATGTCCAACACAGTTACAACAAGGCTCTCCATAGTTCCACCAACCATAGACCATTTCAGGTGGGTTTGGGATTCCAACCCTTGGGACCCATTGATGTTGCAATCCCTCTTGCCACCGCACAAACAAAATCTTCCCCTAATCAGTCTACGATCGACAAAGATACCAGATTCATTGAGCGGATCCAATGCTAAGTACAAGCAACACCATGATCAACACAGGGTACCACACCAGTTTCAGGTTGGCAACAAAGTCTGGTTACATCTGTAGAATGAGCATCTCACCGGGCCCCATCAGAAACTTCTCCCACTTCATTATGGGCCTTACACTATCACCAAAGATTTGGGTAGCAATGATTTTAAGCTCAACACTCCACCCTTGGTCTGCATCCAATATTCAATGTGGACCTCCTTTGGCCATATTTTTCACCATTATTGGACACTTTTGAGATCGCAGAACAACTGACACCAATAGAGATCAACCCTGACTGCATGGAACAAGCATCCACTGATCAGACCGTGGACACACAGGGAAAGGGAACTCTTCAACAAGGGATCCAACTTTATCGGGTTTTCAAGGCAGGGAAACTCCTACACCAAGGAAAGTGGCTCACTCGGGGAAAAATCCAACAGAATTTTCCTCACCTGATGGGTGAACTCAAAATAATGGAGACCATTTCTTCCTAAGGGGGGAGGATTGATCCAGGTGGATATTGGTGGCCATCAGGGGTGATTTTAAGAACCCCCCCTAAATTTATATGTATAATAAATGGGCGAATCCCCATGATACATAGGAAAAATTGAGGGCTATTTTATCAATAATATAAAATGTATATATAATTTTTTGGTGAATATTTTAGTCAAT
>ML787690.1:214062-254114 GCA_009831015.1 Picea engelmannii | reverse complement strand
GTTCAACTTGTTATGGAGTGTTGGTTTCATCATTTTCAACTTCCTTCTCTTGTTTTGTTGTCTTCAAACTGTCATTGTATCCTAGTCCTGTCTTGTCGTTTGGAGATCTTTGACTGCTAAGGATCTCATCTAATTTTTCAGTGTTTTTTTTGAACTTCTTCAACTTTTCTGTTGTCAATAGTAGCTCCCCTTTTGTGTGATCCAATTTTGCTTTCAGTTTCTCATAATCTTCTAATTGTTTCTTCAAGCTATTAATGGTCTTTTCAAGCTTGTAATTCTCTTCTTCACAACTACTCAATTCACCTTTTAGTATTATGTTTGTGTTTCTAAGCTTTCTATTTTCAGTTTCAACATGCTTCAACTTTTCAAGGTTCTCATCTTCTTGTTCACTCTCAACATTGTCTTTGTAACCCCAAAAGGAATCAAGGTTGGTTTCTTCATCTGAATCTTCTTCACAAATGATTTCTTCTTCTTTAGAATTCTCGTGATCATCATCCTGGGTTTCTTGGGTTATGAAGAGGACTTCTCCTCCATCATTATCTTCTTCATTACTCTCATATGAGGATATGTCATCATCCTTGGAGTAGAATCTCTTTTTATAGTAGCAGTTTTCAACAATATTTCCTATTCTACCACAATTAAATCATTTGAGAGGAGACTTACCTTTGTATCTTCCACTTCCCTTCTGGAACCTTCTTACGGAATTTTCTATTTATTCATCAAGGTCGTTATCCTTGTCTTTTGTCTTCTTTATGGATTTAAAGGCTGCTTCATTTTTTGGCTGGTCACTTTCTGTACCTGTTCTCATTTCATATGCTATAAGAGACCGATGTAATTCATCCATTGTCATTTTGGTCAAGTCCCTAGTTTCTTCAATGACAGAGATCTTAGCATCATACTTCAAGAGAAGTGATCTCAACACTTTTTGTACAACCAAGGATTCATCGAGATCTTCACTTAATCCTCTGATAGCATTAACAACTTCATCAACTCTAAGAAAATAGGTTGCAATATCTTCCTTTTCATTCATCTTCAAATTTTCAAATTCTGCTCTATGTCGTTGAAGATTGACCTGCTTAACTTTTAGATCACCTTCGTAGATGCTCTTGAGTTTGTCCCATACCTCCTTAGCAGTGTTGCAGCCCATCACTTTGCTAGAAATGCTTGATGCCAATGCTGTTAGAATAACATGTCTGGATTTTGAATTACAACTCATAAGCTTCTTCTCATTTGGATCGGTTGGAGCATTATTTGGGATTACATAGCCATTTACAACTGAGTACCAAATGTCTACTCCCAAATCCGTTAGGTAAGTTTTCACTCTATCAATCCAATATGCATAATTTCTTCCATCAAATTTTTGAATCCCATTTGAAATCTGCTCATGGTCATCCATCTTTGCTCAGGATTTTCCTTCCAGTGGTTAAACTATTCTGAAGGCAACCTGCTCTGATACCAATTGTTGATACTGAGAGGGGGGTGAATCAGTATCAAGTACAATTTACAAACCTTTTCAAATTATACTTAAACCATTCAATTATATCAAATGAGAAATGAACAATAGTATAAGAGTTACACCAATACACCACAATACACCATGCACAATATAAGAGAAATAATCAATAGTTATTGTTCAAGGGAAGTAATGACTTCCAAAGGTAGCTACAACTTCCAAATGTAAAGGGAGGGATAAAAATCCAAGAGGAAGATACAATCCTCCAATATCAAGAGAGAGTTGAATTCTCCATCCTTTCCCCTTCCTTCCACCCAAGAATATATGAGAGATAATAAAACTTTACATTAAATCATGACCATCAACCAACCATCACATAGAACCTGATAATGCTTCTTGAGACTTCTTCAATTTATTCAATTCTTGAATTATTGGAATACTATGATCCTGTAGATAGTATTACTCAATGTATTCTATGAAACTTCCCCAAGTTTCACTCCTTGAATCCTCCCCAAAAAGAAGTTATAGAAATAATGATAGGCTTTATTCAATTCTGGTTTATTCAAGAGAGTTAACTTGTACAAAATTCCCCGTGCTCAATATTTAACATCAGATTCTAAAACTCGCACAAACGAAACTAAAGTCCGTACCCTTTCCAATGAAATTGGTTCCACTACATTTGGATTCTCTATGAAGAAGTTATGACTATTTTACCCGAAACACTTGTTTATTGACTACATGTACTTCCTTCTTCAATTCAGTTTGTCATCTTCAAAAATTCATTTCTCCTCAACCATGAGGATCCACGTGACATGCCACATACCACTGGAAACAACATGATGTATACTATCCATCCATGGGTGTTGTATCTGCATGTGCATTATCCTTCATGTCCAAATACCTTCATCAAACTTGCGGTCCAAAACCAATGACTAGGGTTGACATCAATGACAACAACCAATCTTCCAACAACATCTACTCCCAATATTCATCCCATACAAGTTGGTACTCCAAGAAGTATCCTATCAGACGGTGATCCATAGAGTGGGGGAAATATTATATCGTGAAAAGAAGGCCATCTACCCCCATCTCCCATTATGGATTGGGTAATATTTTTTTGGGAGCACTAAATAGGACCAAGCAGAGGTGGATAAACTGTTATCTTTCCACATCTTGGAAGAAAGGTTTAAAATACCGGATCCCAAAAATGTGGTGAAAGATTAATGTGCTCAAATCAAACAAAAATGGGAGTACACCTCAGATACTTCGGTTACTTGGGAGGATGAGGAAGTTCATCGCAGGGCTATAACATATGATGAAGTCATTGCCAAGTGAAAGGGAAAACCCATAGGGATTATTGCAGATGAACAAAGGGCCCATGGAGAGGCTCAAAAGAAAGAAGAAGGAGAGAAAGCAATAAACCCAATGACTTCTTCATGTTCCTAATGAACAAAATAAGAAGAAACAATTACTGATAAGAAAAGGAAGAAGAAAGAGAAGGCTCAGAAGAAAAAAGTTGAAGTTGTTGAAAAGAAACAAAAACTGGAAGAAGCCAGAGAAAACACAACAATTGAAGCATCAACAACAACATAAGTGGAATAAAGGGAAATTGTTGAACAAAGGGTGGTAGATGAATCTGTTAGGGACCTAACCCCTCACGTAGGTAGAATAATATATTTTCATGTAATAAAGGTCAATATTAATAAGGCCTAGCAATAAGGAGGAATAAGTCCAATGTAAGAAGACCTAATAGAAGCTTCCTCCTCTAGAAGGATCTTCCTGTAGATGGTTCTTTTGATAGACATATTTAGTATAAATAAGAGTCGAGGGTATGAGAAATTTTGTCTTGGATATTATTGTAATAGAGCTCTTCTCTATTGGAGGTTTCCCCCTCGAAGAGGCAAGTGATCATTTCTCTCAGTAATCAAAGTGTTCTTTCTGGTGTTATTCTGGTATCCATTTGGTATTATTGTGGTGTTTTTTTGGTTATATTGTTGTTCATCTTCCATTTCTAGCTATTTATTTATGTTCTCCATACTTTTTATATCTGGAATATTACAAGTAGTATTAGAAAACCTTCCTCGACAAAACATTGTGGGTTAACTTTTTTCTGGGTAGAGACGTACTCCGATGTATTTAAGCTACAGAGATATATCGTTACACACATAAACCCATGGTCAGGGATTCATATACGCATGAAATACAAGTGGTACTTAAGCGCACATCTGTTGGCTACCCTTGTAACCCCTGTTGGTACCCCTTCGAGTGGTAGCACATTAGACAACACCTGTATATGAATCGACCTAGATCTCCTGAAGCCCTCCATAGATAAACCGATCGACCGTTTGACTGCTATAGTGCCACTAATAAAAAAACTTGGGAAGATATTCTCTAGTACCTGGGTAGTCGGGTAGTACGACTAAGGGCACCGTCTAGCCTCCTTAGCTGGTGCCCTAAGATATTGGGCCGAGTACTACTGTTGGACCCCTCACGTATATCAGAGAGCTACAACACAGGGAAAACCCTTGTCTGTAGAAACCTTGAATACCTAAACCTTGGGACATAAACAAAAATAGAACATACCAGATCTATTGCGGCGCAACTGGGTCTCCTGCATTCGAGTTGCAAAATTACTACACATTTATTCTTGTTAAGACTTTGGGAATTTCATCACTGCAATATTCTTCATATCGGAGTATAACTGGAGACCTATTCCTATTTGCAACTGTTGGCACCATTATTTGAGACCTATTCCGTTGGATTTCTCTCTTCGCCCTTATCGCAGTGATACCTATCATTTTTCAGCAATTTGTTTTGTGGACCCGACCCCCTTCCCACACCCTTATTTGGGCTTTAACCCATTTGATTCAACTCATCACACTGATCATTTTGATACACTTCACCCATAATCGATTTTCTGTGTGGTCCTACCCACCCCTTTTTGTGTTCCCTCGTCATCATGGCCCATACCCGTAGCCAAGACTTGGAAGCTCGCTTCACTACCTTGCACTCTAATTTCACAGAAAACCAACAAGAAGTGCGACAACTCAGTGCATATATTGACACCATCAATCAAACTATGCATTCCTACATCGCTGCCTCAATCGCAGAACTCAAATAAAAGCTCAAACAAGACATTACTACCAAGCTTGAATCTGTCGCTATGACGATCTTCGCCAAGCTGCATATCCCTACAGATCTTCCCTTGTCTGACCCACCTTTTCATACCGAAGGTGAAACTTCCTCTCATTCCCAGAATTTTCATCCCCATCACTTTCAACGTGACCTATGCCTTCTGTGTGTGGATGTGACCAAATTTGAAGGATCAGATCCCACTGGCTGGGTAACTCAAATGGAACATTATTTCTCTTTGTATAGCATTACTGATGAGTTGGCCAAACTCCGGTATGGTGTTCTCCATCTAGATCAAGAATGTTGGCAATGGAGAAAAAATTCCCGCCAAGGGTATGTGGCTTGGACACACTTTGTGGCAGAGCTTTATGAACGCTTTGAAATTGACACCAACCATTTAGGCCATTTGACAAAGTTGAAACAATCTGGCACAGTGGAAGACTTTATAGTTGCTTTTGAGCGAATGGATTTTCATACAGAGGGCATGTCTAATGCTTTTTTCTGAGAATGTTTTATCAGTGGACTCAAGGATGAGATTCGTGCTCATGTCCTCATGGCTCAGCCTCAGATTTGGGTGGAAGCTACTAAAAGAGATAAGCAAGTACAACATGTTGTCTCTTCTCAAAACTGCAAACCCTCCTTTATTCATCGCACTAAACTAGTAACTCCCACTCCTCCTTCTACTCCACTAAAGATCCATAAATTGACCAGGGTCAAAATGGCTGAATGCCAACTCAAAGGCCTTTGTTATAATTGTGATGACAAATATTTTTTGGGACATAAGTGTAAGGAACAAAATCTTTTTATGGCCATCTCGGACGTTGTTTCAGAAGAGGATGTTGAGGCTCCCCTTATGTCTCTGTCACTTGAACCCACTAACATAACCCCTCCCTTAGACCCTCCTGAAGTAGAACCACTCATTTCCCTAAATGCTCTCAGTGGCTTATCTGCTCCCCAAACCCTCAAGCTAATTGGTTACATCAAGTGTAGGAAGGTCATCATACTTTTTGATAGCGGAAGCACCCATAATTTTATTCATCGTCGCATTTCACAAGAAACTAATTGCTATATCCGTGCAGTCAATAATTTCCAAATCATGATTTCCAATGGTGGGTCCATGAAATGTGGAGGGCGTTGTGAAAATGTGCGTCTCCAAATTGGTGATTACCATCTAAAATCTCATATGTTTTCTATCAACATGGGCGATTGTGACATTGTGTTGGGTGCATAATGGCTAAGGACTTTGGGTCCCATTCTCATGGATTTTAAGGAATTAACCATGCAATTCAACCAGGAGGGGAAAAAATATAAGTTCCAAGGCATCACCGTTGGTTCCCCAGAGATCATTAGTTCCCATCGCATGGAAAATATGCTCAAAAAGGGCCATTCTTGCATTATTTTCGAACTCCATGCCATACAAGCCATTGAGACACCCTATGTTCCGCATGACCTCCAATCCATCCTCTCTAAACATCAAGTGTTTTTTTCCACTCACTAGGGACTCCCTCCTTCTTGTGGTGTTCATGATCATTCCATTCCCCTTGTCCCATGAATCCTTCCTTCCAATATCCATCCGTATCGTCACTCCTTTTCCTAAAAAAATGAAATTGAGAAAATGGTTCAAGAACTTCTCAACGCAAGTGTTATCCTCTCTAGTATGAGCCCCTACTCTTCTTATGTGGTCATGGTCCTTAAGAAATAAGTTTCTTGGCGCATGTGTCTCGACTTTCGTGCCCTCAACAAAATCACCATTAAAGACAAATTTCCCATTCCTGTCATTGATGAAATCTTGGATGAATTGAGTGACACCCAGTTGTTTACTAAACTTGATCTTTGTTCAGGATACCACCAGATCTGTATGAAAGAGGCACACATTCCTAAGACTTCCTTTAGAACTCATGAGGGCCACTATGAGTTTTTGGTCATGCCCTTTGGCTTGTGTAATGCTCCCTCCACTTTCCAAAGCCTCATGAATCATGTCATTCGTCCTTTTCTTCGTCATTTTTTCTTAGTTTTCTTTGATGATATCCTCATCTATAGAAAAACCTGGACATACCATATTTCTCATGTGGATCGAGTTCTCCATCTACTCTCTCAGCACCAAATTTTCCTCAAACAATCTAAATGTTCTTTTCGTGCCTCATAAGTCGAGTAGTTGGGTCATCTTGTGGGAAAGGACGGTGTCAAGGTGGATCTAAAAAATATTGAAGCTATGCAAGATTGGCCTCATGCAAAGACTCTTAAAATCTTGAGGGGATTTATGGGTTTAACATGTTATTATCGCAAGTTTGTTAAGAATTATGGAAAGATTGTGACACCTCTCACTACACTCCTTAAAAATAATTCTTTCACTTGGAATCCAACAACTTCTCAGGCTTTTCAAACCTTGAAGATGGCCATGTTCACCACTCCAGTCCCGACCCTTCCTGATTTCACAAATACCTTTTTCTTGGAATGTGATTCTTCCAGGAAAGGAATTGGCGCTATCCTTATGCAAGAGGGTTGACCTTTGGAATTTACCAGCAAACAACTGTCCGAGAGAAATTTGGGAAAATCAATCTATGAAAAGGAAATGTTGGTTATTCTTCATGCCATGGATCTTTGGTTCCCTTATCTATTGGGGAAATGCTTCCAAATTAAGATACATCATCAAAGCCTCAAGTATTTTCTGGAACAACGCCTTTCCTCCCCCGAGCAACAAAAATGGATGACCAATCTCTTTGGATATGATTATGAGATCATTTACAAGAAAGGAAAAGACAATGTGGTTGCAGATGAATGTGGTTGCAGATGCACTTTCTCGAAAATATGAAGATGAAGGGTCCCTTTTTTCTCTCTCCTTCATTGTACCAGATTGGCTCAAAGCTGTTCGCTAGAAATGGCTACACGATCCCAAAAGTTCGCATATGATACAACAATTGCAGTCCAATTCTCTAGTTTCCCCAGGGTACTCTTGGCTCAATGAGGAGCTTCGATACAAAGGCCATTTGTATTTAAGTAAATAGTCAAAACTTAAATCCACGGTACTTTCTGAGATTCATGCTATACCCAAAGCTGGGCATTTTGGGTTTACCAAAACCTATGACCGGATCAAACGTTCTTTTTTCTAGGATGGTATGAAAAAAGATGTTTGTAATATTGTGGGTGATGTGATGTGTGTCAATGCAACAAGGGTGAAACAATCAAATATCCAGGAACACTACAACCTCTTTCGATTCCACCTGCTATTTGGTGGGATATCTCTATGGATTTTATTGTAGGCTTACCTAAATTGGGAAATAAATAAGTCATTATGGTGGTAGTTTATCGACTTTCCAAGTATGCTCATTTCTTTTCTCTTCAAAACCCATTTACAACATCCATGGTGACTCAACCTTTCATGGATTAGGTCTTCAAGCTTCATGGCATGCCACAATCTATTTTTTCTGATCGCAACCCAACTTTCACCAACAATTTTTGGCAAGAATTGTTCAACCTACAAGGCACCCAATTGAATCTCATCACAACTTATCATCCCAAGACTGATGGTCAAATTGAAGTTGTCAACAAATGTTTGGAAACATATTTGAGGTGTTTTGCATCAGAAAGGCAGAATCAATGGGCTTAATGGTTACCACTAGTTGAATGGTGGTACAATACTTTGTACGATACAACTACCTACATGAATCCTTTTGAAGCGGTATATGGACAAAATCCACCTTCAGTTGTCTAATATTTTCCAGGTGTCTTGAAGGTCAAGGCAGTTGAACAAATGATTACAGTTCGAGAGGTTATTCTCCGTACCCTCAAAGAGAATTTGGTCATGGACCAGAATCGCATGAAGCAACAAGAAGATCAAGGTCACTCGAAACATCATTTTGCAGAAGGGGATTAGGTGTTTCTTCAATTGCAACCTTATAAGAAAAATTCCCTCAAGGATGACCATTGTCAAAAATTGGCGCGCAAATTTTATGGTCCTTATACGGTTCTAAAGCATGGGGGGAAGGTGGCCTATCAGTTAGCTTTTCCCAATCATTCTAAGATCCATCTTGGTTTTCATGTTTCCTACTTAAAGAAGGTGATTGGAACTAAGTGCCAAACCCAAATCACCCTTCCTGATTTGGACGAAGAATGCTCCATTTGGCTACATCCACAAGCAATTTTTGACCAATGTGAGCGTCGTTTGCGTTAGCAAACCATCAAGGAAGTGTCAGTCCAATGGAAATATACAACTCCAGTAGATGCCACTTGGAAACTAGCTACCATTCTGTAGCAATTTCCCCATCTCAAGACTTGAGGACAAGGCTGTTTTTAAGGGGGAGGGAATGTTAGGGACCTAAACCCTCATGTAGGTAGAATAATATATTTCCATGTAATAAAGGTCAATATTAATAAGGCCTAGAAATAATGAAGAATAAGTCCAATGTAAGAAGACCTAATAGAAGCTTCTGCTTCTAGAAGGATCTTCCTCTAGATGGTTCTTTTGATAGACATATTTAGTATAAATAAGAGTCGATGGTATGAGAACTTTTGTCTTGGATATTATTGTAATAGAGATCTTCTCTATTGGAGGTTTACCCATCGAAGAGGTAAGTGAACATTTCTCTCAGTAATCAAAGTGCTCTTTCTGGTGTTATTCTGGTATCCATTTGGTATTATTGTGGTGTTGTTATGGTTATATTGTTGTTCATTTTCCATTTCTAGCTATTTATTTCTGTTTTGCATAGTTTTTATATCTGGAATGTTACAGAAGCTGTGGCAAAGGCAATCGTCGAAGAAGAACAAAGGAAAAAATATGAAGAGGCTTGAAATGATGATGTCTTATCTATGGAAATTGATTTTCTTGGATCCTTATAAAAAAAATCCATGAATCAATCTCAATTTGGTGGTATGGAGTTGGGTTCCCACACTCCATATAAACCATGTTCAGTGGCGAACTTAAAAAAGGTTTGTATACAACAAAGACACTGGGAGGATTGTGCTAAATCAAGAAAGACACATGCCAATCATAAGAGTCGATCCTTTAAATTTTGTCATAGATAACATTTTGTAGAAGACACTAGCAAGGATCCTCTCTCTATAGGATCCGTAGGTACACCCTTCACTTCAACAACAAAGCAAAATCTTAAGAATCCGCTCCAAAAAAATCAAGAGAATGATGCTAGAATAAGGGAGCTAGAAGAATAAATTAGGCATGCTAAAATAGACAAGGGTAATTTGCAGGAGTTTAAAGCATGTACAAAGAAAATCATGCCAAAGCTGGAGGAATCCATCATGGACATGTATGCCTAGTTGCACATCTTCCAACAACTGGCAACCACCATGATGGAACAACATATCTGAGTGCAGACCAAGAACAATCAACTCGTCACCATCTACGAATGTTTAGGTGACATTGACAGATGGATTGCTGACAATATAGACACTTTAGACAAGCTTCCTCGCCCCACAGAGATAGAAAGGAAAATCTATTACATTTCACTTGAGCAATGTCAGTAAGCTGGGTAGAAAGCAAAGAAGGAGACAACGAGTTCACTAGCAATTTGCACTCAGCTCCACAAAGTAGCACATGTATTGATACATAAGTGTCATCTCCCTCCCATTGAAGAACTTGGAAAGGCCCTCACGATGGAAAAATCCTCAAAAATATTCAGGCCATCACTAGTCACATGTGAGGGGTAACTGAATCAACCACGAAGGTAACGATGGAGATAATAGAACAAAACCTCATACAACCCACCAAAGTGCACACCTTGATTCATGATTTCATGAAAAACTTGACAAAGGACACAAATACCATCACTGATAACATGAACATGCATGAAGCTTCCCTCAAGTATCTCTCATATCGCATAGACATATCGCCCTACAACCTGCTCATGGTTTGGATAACATACATCAGGAGCAAATGCCCATGAATAGGACAAAATAGAAAATACAAATTTTGTTGTTAACTACATCCTATTTTTTCCTTTTATAACCACCTTCAGCTTCAACCTCATTGTTACACATGTTAATATTTAGTGAGGTGAGACTGAAAGGTTTTTTAACCTCTTCTTGGGGAATCCAAGAAGACTTTCTTAACAATTTTGTAGGATTATGCATAAATAAAGGAAGAAGCCCATTTTTTAGGGGCTCTTCAAGCAATGTATACCCAAAGGAACTATTGCTAGAGAAAATATTGTGTGAACTAAATTGAGAAGCCCTCAAGGCCAGTTTTGACAGAGATGCAATTTTTTGTAAATGGTTGTCTGCTTGCTGTGAACTACTTCCAACAGTTTGTTTACTAATTACATGTGATGTAAGCTTATATTGCTTCTGATAGACTTTTCTTAAGCAAACCAATATTTTCCTCACAACTTTGTCATTCTTTCTTATGTTCTGTCCTGAGATTATGACTTGCTCATGTATTTGGTAATATGATTTAGACCAATCTGGTTATATATTTGCATACATGTGTTATATAACTTTGTTTCTTCATAAAAACTATCTGAGTGAAGTTGTTTGTAGAGATTAGTGTCATTTTCAACAATTCATTTGATTACTATGGACTTCTCCTAGCTAGGATAGATTAGTTAGATTTATTTTTGCACCTAGTCAGATAGCATCCACATTTTCATTTATGCATTTATAGACCATTCAACCAACCCTCAACCCAGTAATGGAAGTTGATCCAGAATTATGATGGGTCTCCTAAACCAAATAGTGCATAGTCTAATTGGGACAGTGTACTGGGGAGTACCCCTTATTCTTGAAGGGAGAATTCCGCCTCCTCAATAAATTTGGCACTAGAAGGAGGGCCATTGCATGACTAACATCAATTTCTAACAATTGATCGGTTAGCCATCCGACGATATTCCCATTGATCAAAGGATTCCTCATACCCATTTAGAACAAGAACTTGTTTACGAGGACACAAACCTTAATTTTAGAAGTGCTTCTGGAAGTCCATAAACCCATATGGAATCCTTGTACACCATGCCCAATGAATATTTTGCTAAAACCCATCACGTTACGCACCAATACGCCAAGCTGATTGGCTGCTTACCAACAATTTTAGCTTTACCAAGGAGGAAAGTCTCTCGTGTAAGATGACATGAGAACCAAACCAATGTTCCCCATAGAAGACTCGGTAGAAGACTTGATTGTAACTTATTTGGAGGAGATCCCCATACCCTTGGGATAACAATGTCCTACACCTCCTTCTTCTACCCCTCCTGAATTTGAAATCGAGCCTGAAGAAGAGCCCGAAGGAGAATCTGAGAGTGATGATGAAAACATGGCTAAAAACCTCAATGTAGTTTAGCCATGATTTATCAAGGAGCTTTGAATATCGTCGGAGCTATGCATGATTTTCCTAAGTGCCCATAACGAATTCTTCCAAAATTTGACCCGGATAAAGCTTACTCTCCAGAAGATCATGTTAAACATTTCATTTTATCCACCCACATCCTACATGTTCGTGATGAAGATGTGGTTTGTAGACTCTTCCCATATACCTTTGAAAATAAGGCTTCTATTTGGTATTACAATCTACTGATTGGATCCATAACATCATGGGACAATTTTGAAAAAGCCTTCCTCAGAAAGTTTGGAGAACATAAAACTCCTGTAATGTTGATGAAAGGACTATCAACTCTCAAGATGGAGAAGAAAGAAAAAGTAAAAGACTTTAATGAGAATTTCACGACTATTTTTAATAAATTTCCTGCTGACATCACTCCCATGGACGCTCTAATAGTCGAATATTATACCTCAACCTTACACCCATCTATAGGGATGTTTGTGAAGAGAGCTAGTAATACAACATTAACACATAATTTCCAGGAAGCTCAACATGTAGAGATACAAATGTTGTCTTTAAATGGTCATCCCTCAGTTGAGGAAACTAAACCAAATGACAAGAAACCTTTACTCTTGACTAAATATCTCGAAATAGAGCCTAACAATATTGATAATGTGGTTAAACTAATACATAAGATTTCCAATGATGTGGTGGATCTCAAGAGAAATGTTGGTGAAGGGTCATCAAAGCCAAAACCTTTTTTTCCATTCTTTAAAAGAAATGTTATTCCTTCGAAGTACCAAGAAGTTCCACATCTCACTTTAAATCTGGATGACTTTGGCATGGAAAATTTCTATTCATACCACCAATAGAACCATTTTGAAAAAACATGTCCCCAATGGGTAAAATCCATGACCTTGGTCATTAACCAGTTGCTAGATCAACAAGACCTCAATGATGATCATAATAAGGAAACAAAAAATGAAGGAGTAACCGAGGAGACCCCTCAAGAGTCTGCAATGTTTTTATGGGATTTGTGTATCGATTTGGACGATGAAAATATTGAAGAATTGTCCATAGGTGACACACATATTGTAAAATCCACCCCTTGAGACTACAATCTTCATAGAAAAGGTTTTGTTCCCAACACTTCTATGTTCCCAAAATCCATCCCTTCTCTTAGAAGGATAACTCCTCCCGTCCCTACCCAAAATATGGACACTCTTTCACATTCTAACAACAAAATCCAAGCACTTGAATCCCAACTATAGGTAGTTAAAAACCTAGAACCCATTCATTAACAAACAACAATAAACCTAGCACTTATCAAACAAATAAATCAGCAATCAAACCTGAAGGCCATGCTTTGGAATATAAAATTATTGATGATTTAAAGAAAACCAAAGCCAATATCTCTCTGTTTGATATTTCTGCACTTCCTCAACAGTGAAACCTGATTCTTGATACATTCAACTCAATCGATTATTAGAATAATACTATGGTTGCAACAAAGAGAATTCCTAAGTCAGCTACAAAAAAGATAGAAGGTAAAGTGCAAACTCAATCCTTCGTAAACACAACCAATATTGGTGCACATTCGAAGTCCCAAGTCTCACCTATTTTACTTACATTTGAAAATTTTAATTTCAATATACATAACTGCTTAGTAGACTCTAGTGCTTCCTCTAATATCAAGCCATACAAGGTTTGCCAAAAAATAAATGTTTTCCCAGAATTGAGTACCACCGGGATTATATAGTTCGATAGATTTAGATTTAAAGTAAAAGGTGAACTTAAATACATTATGATTAGGTTAGAATTTGATCCTAGAGTCCATAAGGTCACTGATATTGTTGTTGTTGATATTCCAAAAAGTTATTTTTTATTTCTTAGTAGGGTATGGTCTTCAAAGTTGCAAGGTTATTTCTCCATATATTGGTCCCACTTGTGGCTTCTATACAAAGGTAATAAAAATCATATCTGGGTAAACAATGAGGCTGACATGAAGAATATAGTAATAGAGCTTGAAGGTAAGAATGAGCCTATCAACTTTTCTCATACTATTTTGGGAAACTATTTCTCAGAAACTGACCATGGTTTCTATGAAGCACAACCATATCCAATTCAAATAGACACACAATCCAAACTCCCTCTTTGCACTCAGATTTATGATAATGATTGTACTATAAATAAAAATTTTGTCTTTTGTGTGACTAATCCAACTGTACATACTAATATATGGACTTCATTTTTCGATGGCTCCAGATCTCAAGATGGAGTCAAGGCAGGATGCATTCTTATCGATCCATAATAGTGCAAAACTCGCATGTCCTATCGCGTATACTTCAAATGCAACAACAATACCATTGAATATGAAGCCTTTTTCAAGAGATTGAAGAAAGAAATTGACCTTAAGGTAAAATTCCTTCGAGAGTTTGGTGATTTGGAGATAGTTGTGAAGGATCAGATCCTATCACTAAGAGGGGGGGGGGTGAATTGGTGACAATAATTTTATCAATTTTCTTTTATTTATGCAAACAAAATTTTGACACAATATTTATCGTAGAACCCAAATGGGAAAAACCACAAACGCTTTTTTATTAACTACAAAATTTGTTTTACATGTTACATAGAAGGAAAATATTCTTCCTTTTCGATAAGAACCAACTGATCAGGATGCACCCACACCCTTATTCACCAACACCAACTGGTAGGAGGCTACACCTCCTTGTTTAGTCAACTACAACTGACAAGGAAGAACCAACTCCCTTTGAAGGCACCAACCTTCCCTTGCACCACCCAACCACCCTTGATTTTCTGAATCTGGACAAACTTCTGTATTAGGTCCTTTACTGCATCTCTCTCTGCTTCTCTTTTTTAATATATTCTCTGATTCAGACTGCAAAGACACTCATCTTCTCAACACTCTTCCTCATTTATATATTCTTCAAAACAGTGTGAGAGTGACACACTATGTCCCTTGGTTTGAACCATCGTACCTCTTTGTTTAACTTAACCATAATCATTGATTATTATTTTTACTGTGAAGGATTTTCGTAAATTGATCACATATGGATCAGTTTCATCCTTTAAACTCGATCTCGAACCTTTTTTATTTTCACAGGAACCGAATTCTATGGAGGCACTTCCTTCAAACCATTACATGTGATTGCGCATTTACAGAACCACAGGCTTACCAATTACAACGACGTATTATATTTTATTTAAATATCTTATATCACATGACCAACGATGGTGACCAGATGCTAGGCTTAACGAGCACTTGAGTGCTTATCAATTCAACGATCATGATTCAATCTTTTGATGATATGGATGGTTGGCAGAAATTCGCCCTTCGAAACTTCGAGTTTTCAACTTTTTAAACCTTCGAATCAAATCAGACAGTTTATTTCACGGAAACAAATCAATGGTCAGATTTGATCCTTACACTCATCCTTTCATTGTTCAATCCGACAGCTCAGACTTAATCAAATATTGAGATGGACGACTGTCGGAAATTCACCCTTTGGAACTTAGGGATTTCAACTTTTCAAACTTACACTATCCTTCCACTGTACTATGATCAATGGTTGAAAATATACCCGAAGTGATCTTTCAGATCAGACGACTCGTATCCTTGTTGACGTGGTCTACCACATGTCCTTGTTGACATGGTCTGCCACATATCATTGCTGACATGGTTTGCTGACATGATCTCCCATATGTCCTTCACTGACGTGGTCCTTTACTTATCCTTGCCGACGTGGTCTGCCACATGTCCTTGCTGACGAGGTCTGTTGACATAATCTTCCATATGTCTTTGCTGGCGTGGCTTTCCACTGTGGTATGCCACATTTCCTCTTGAATTAGACGGTTGAGGCTTACTTCAGATGATCCGACAGTCGAGAATTTATTTTGGCTCTCTGAGTCTCTAGGCTTCGGGAATTTCAAATCTCAAAATGGAAATTTGAAGTGAGATTTTCCCGAAGCATAACCTCCTTGCATATTTAGAACCGAAGTGAATGATAGTCATTTGATCAAGGTCTTAGATTAACAAATTGATTTGTATGTTGTTTTGTCTTGGTTTAAATCTAAAGACCCTCCAACTTTACTTATCCTATCCTTCCACTTTATTTGATCCGACGACTTACGGGTATTCAGATAATCGAGAGCTCAACCTTTTTGCGTATCTTGTCCTTCCACTAAAACGTGATCCAACAGTCGTGAAGACACTCGGAGCATATCAACGATCAAGGATGATTTCAGAACCATAACTTGCAAGTGTCTTAAATTGTCACCCGAGATCCACAATTTGAATTTGTGCGTTTGTTAGTGAGTCAACCATAGTCGTTGATATTTGAAGCTATAAGATATGGAAGTCTTGACTAATTGCGAGATTGGAAATCACACAATGTTTAATTCTCCTTTCACTCTCCGTAATCTATCCCTGCCATTGATTTGGCGATTAGTATCAATGGTCTTGATTTGATTTGAGTTTCATCGTGCCATACCTACTGAGTTTCATCACACCATACCTACTGAGTTTCAACTCACCATCTCTTATGAGGTTTGATATTCATTCGTTAACTCTCCTGATATTTAGCCTATGCATATCATCCATCTGTTTGACATTGACTGTTGACATCAATCATTATATACTGTTAACTAGTCCTCCAACGATTTCTTCTAAAATTCATTCACCATCTCTTCTGATATTTGATCTTCATTCGCTAACCCTCCTGAGCTTTTATCTCAACTTATCATCACATCAATGATATCGACTGTTGACATCAATTACAATACATCAGTGACACTATGTCCAACAATCTCCCCCTTTTTTATTGATGGAAACACACCAACTTCATACATAGTCTCCCCTTGTGATGATTCTTCTCTCCTTTGAAGTTATTCTCCCCCTTTGACATCAATGGAAAATGGTTGCTTACCTTATGGTAAAACTCTGTTTGTCTATATACTTCTGACCAGAAGTTAAAAATGGATAAATCCTCCTGCAATCATACTTTTCCTGTCATAATGAATGACTCCTTTTGACTTTGATTGTTGTCTCCCCCTGAATTAATTCCCTTGTTTTATTTTTCTTTATATTTTATTTTTGAGAGATTTTAGGTTGGAAGAAGGATTACTCCCAATTTTTTCTTGAGATATTCAAATACATCTCTGGTTAAGGTTTTTGTGAAAATATCTGCCACCTGTTCTTTTGTTGGAGCATATTCCAATTTAATGTTCTTATTTTCATCCCGATCTCTTAAATAGTGATATTTTATGGGAATATGTTTTGATTTGGAGTGCTGGACAGGGTTCTTGGAGAGACTTATAACGCTTGTATTATCACAATGGATAATAATAGGTTCTTCAAATACTATTTTGATGTCTTGTAGGGTTTGTTTCATCCATTCCACTTGTGTGCAACATTCTGCTGCTGCAATATACTCAGCTTCAGTGTTAGACAAATAAATTGAGGTCTGTTTCTTGCCTATCCAAGCTACCAATGATTCTCCCAAAAATAATGCTCCTCCACTTGTACTTTTTCTGTCATCTACACTACCTACCCAATCTGCATCTGAATAGGCTTTTAAAGTGAATGAATCCTTGCTAGGATACCACAAACCAAGATCTATGGTTCCTTTCAAATAACTGAAGATTCTTTTTACAACTTGAACATGACTCTCCTTTGATGCTTCTTGGAATCTAGCCACCATCTCAACTGCTTGCTTGACATTAGGTCTGGAAGCTATTACATAGAGTAAACTCCCAATCATTGATCTGTAGTGTTTTGGATCTACAATTTTGGACTCATCATCCTTGCTTAGTTTGCATCCAACTATCATCGGTGTACTAATAGGTTTGCAATCTTCTAACTGGAATCTCTTAAGAATACCTTTAACATACTTAGACTGGTGGATAAATAATCCTCTTTTGGACTGTATTATTTGTAATCCAAGAAAGAAATTCATTTCTCCAAGCAAAGACATTTCAAATTATTGCTGCATCATCCTAGCAAAGTCCTTGCTCATTTTTTCATCATCACTACCAAATATAATATCATAAACATATACTTCCACAATAATCATGTTATTACCATCAATTTTACAGTAAAGGTTGATGTCTGCTGATCCCTTTTTGAGGCCTTGTTTTTGTAAGTAAGAATATAGCCTTGCATACCATGCTCTGGGTGCTTATTTTAGCCCATAGAGTGCTTTATTTAATTTACAGACATGGTATCCTTTGTTAGTTAATTGAAACCCTTCTGGTTTCTCAATATAGACTTCCTCTTCTAAGTTTCCATTGAGAAATGCTGACTTGACATCCATTTGGTACACCTTAAATTTTTTGTAGTTGGAGAAAGCTAGGAACATCCTAATTGCCTCCAATTTGGCCACCTGTGCAAAGGTTTCTTCATAGTCTACTCCTTCAACCTGAGCATACCCTTTACAGATGAATCTGGCTTTGTCCCTAATTAGTTTCCCATTCTCATTCATTTTGTTTTTATACACCCATTTAGTTCCAATGATATTTTTGTTTTTTGGTCTTGGAACTAGTTCCCAAGTTTGATTTTTATCAATTTGGTCCAATTCTTCATTCATAGCTTTGACCCAATTCTCGTCTTTACATGAATCTTTGATTGAGTTGGGTTCAATATGTGACAACAATGCTATTTCTGTTTGATACAATAGTTGTCGTCTTGTGTGCACTCCATCATTCATATCTCCAATAATCATTTCTTCAGGATGATTCTTTTGAGTCATTCTTGAAGGTGTCTTTGTGTCTCTTCTTGGGAATTCATCTCTTATATCTTCTTGAATATATTCTTTGTCTTCACTCATATGAATATCATCATCTCCCCTTTCTTTATTCTCTTCTACTTCTTCTACTTGTGTGCCAATTGTCTCATCATCATCTTCATCTTCAGTTTCAAGTATAGTCTCTTTATTTTTTAATCTTAACGTTTTTAGGTCTTCCACCTTGACATATGCACTCTCAATAATCTTATGTTATCTAATATTGTAGCATCTATATGATTTATTGTTAGAAGCATATCCAAGAAAAATACCTTCATCAGATCTGGCATCAAATTTTCCAAGATTCTCATCAAGTCTTTTGATGTAGCATTTACTTCCAAAGACCTTGAAGTATTTTACTGATGGAGCTCTTCCAAACTATAGTTCATAAGGAGTCTTATCACTATTAACCCTGAGCTGAACTCTATTCAATATGTATACTACTATGCTTACAACTTCCCTCCAATATCCAACAGACAATTTTGCTTCATTGAGCATAGTCTTTGTAGCCTCCTGAACTGTTCTATTCTTTCTCTTAACAATCCTGTTTTGCTAGGTGTTCTGGCAACAGAGAATTGTCTTTTTATTCCATGGGTTTCATAGAAGAGATCAAACTATTTTGAGGTGAACTCACCACCATTGTCTGATCTAATACATTTGATTTTTGTCTCCTTTTCATTTTCAACAAGGGTTTTAAATGCTTTGAATTTGTTAAGTGCTTCTGATTTTTCTTTGAGAAAACATATCCAACCCATTCTAGTAAAATCATCAATGAACAACATAAAGTAAGACTCTCCTTGGAAACTCTTCTTCCTTTTAGGTCCACATAGGTCAGTGTGAACAAGCTCTAAAGGTTTTGAGGTTGTTTTTCTTTTTGTTCAACTACAAAACTTTTCAGTTGTCTATATCTGGTTTTGTATTTTCTTAACTCATCCAAGGCACTAAGACGTTATTCTTCCATATTAACTTATTCTTCATCTTCTGACTCTTTCTCATGTTTAATTTCTTCTATATTCTTAGACTCTTTAATACCTAGAAAAATGACTTCATCATCATTAGATTCATCACTATCACTAGACTTTGATGAACTGATGTTTTCTTCTTTTGAGTAGAAATTCTTTTTTCTTTTGTAAAATTTTTCTTGTAGTTGGGTTTTTCCTTCTTCTTGTATTGTTTAGTTTTGTTTTCTCCATCCTCAGAGTCCTCCTTGGGATAGGTACACTTGAACGTAAATTGGCCAACCTTTCCATAGTTAAATCATTTGAAAGGGAGCTTGCCTTTGTACTTCCCTGCTCTTTTCTGAAGTTCTTTATAAAATTGGCTTCTTCCACATCATATTCTTCATGATGGCTAGATTGAGCTTTTTGCTTCTGACCTTTTGTTTTCTTGAGCACCTTGAAGGCTGCCTCTCCTTGTGGGAGGTTCTCATGACCTAATATTAACTCATAGGCAGTGAAGATTCCATACAATTCGTCCATGGTGAGTTTATCTAGATTATCCCGATCTTCAAGAGAGGACACTTTAGGATTGTATAGAATAGGTAGTGTTCTTAGTACTTTTTCAACTAGATCATTGTCTGACACTTCTACTCCCAATCCTCTGAATGCATTAACAATATTATCAATTCTTTCAAAGTACTCAGATATATTCTCTTCATCCTTCATTTTTAGACCTTCATATTGTACTTTGAGAGTCTGAAGTTTGGCCCTCTTTACCTTGGAATCTCCTGCATATATGTTTTTCAATTTATCCCATAGTTCTTTTTCATTATTATAGTTTAGTACCTTAGCAAGGATTTTCTTACTTAGTCCAACTTGTAGTGTGTTTAAAGCCTTTACATGGTCCCAAAATGTTTTCTTGTCTTATGCTTCTATGGGAGTGGTTTTTGGAACATCATATCCCTTTTCCACTAATGTCCATACTTTCAGTCCAATGGACATCAGATAGATTTTCATTCTAACACTCCAGAAGACATAGTCTTCACCATTAAATAAGGGGATTTTTTATGACACCTTCAACTGCTGATCCATTCTGATGTATATTCCTCTTCAAGTGATTTAAAACTTTTGTGAATAGACCTGCTATGATACCAATTGAAGGACCATATCATGTCACTGAGAGTGGGGGGGTTGAATAAGTGACACAATAATTTTATCATTTTTCTTTTATTTATGCAAACAAAATTTTGACACAACATTTATCGTGGAACCCAAATGGGAAAAACCACAAATGCTTTTCTATTAACTGCAAAATTTGTTTTACATGTTACATAGAAGGAAGATATTCTTCCTTTTCGATCAACACCAACTGATCAAGATGCACCCACACCCTTATTCACCAACACCAACTGGTAGGAGGCTACAACCCCCTGTTTAGTCAGCTACAACTAACAAGGAAGCACCAACTCCCTCTGCAGGCAACAACCTGCCCTTGCACCACCCAACCACCCTTGATTTTATGAATTTGGACAAACTTCTATATCAGGTCTTTTACTGCATCTCTCTATGCTTCTCTATTTTAATATATTCTCTGATTCAGACTGCAGAGAAACTCCTCTTCTCAACACTCTTCCTCGTTTATATATTCTTCAAAACAGTGTGAGAGTGACACACTGTGTCCCTTGGTTTTGAACCATCGTACCTCTTAGTTTAACTTAACCATAATCATTGATTATTATTTTTACTGTGAAGGATTTTCGTAAATTGATCACATATGGATCAATTTCATCCTTTAAACTCAATCTCGAACCTCTGTTATTTTCACAGGAATCGAATTCTACAGAGGCACTTCCTTCAAACCATTACATGTGACCGAGTGTTTACAGAACCACGGGATTACCAATTACAACAATGTATTATATTTGATTTAAATCTCTTATATCACATGACCAACGGAGGTGACCAGACACTAGGCTTAACGAGCGCTTGAGCGCTTATCAATTCAACGGTCATGATTCAATCTTCTGATGAGATGGATGGCTGACGAAAATTTAGGTTTTCAATTTTTCAAACCTTCGAATTAGATCAGACGGTTTATTTCACAAAAACAAATCAATGGTAATATTTGATCCTTACACTCATCCTTTCATTGTTCAATCCGACGACTCAGACTTAATCAAACATTGAGATGGACGGCTGTCGGAACTTCTCCCTTCGAAACTTCGGGATTCCAAATTTTCAAACTTACACTATCCTTCCACTGTACTATGATCAACAGTTGAAAATACACTCGAAGTGATCTTTCAGATTGGACGACTTGTATCCTTGATGAAGTGGTCTGTTGACGTGGTTTGCCACATGTCCTTGCTGACGTGGTCTTCTGACATGGTTTGCCACATATCATTGCTGACGTGGTTTGCTGAAGTGATCTCCCATATGTCCTTTGCTGACGTGGTCTACCACATATCCTTGCCAAAGTGGTCTGCCACATGTCCTTGTTGACGAGGTCTGCTGACGTAATCTACCATATGTATTTGCTGAACTGGTCTGCCACCGTGGTCTGTCACATGTACTCCTCTTGAATCAGATGGCTGAGGCTTACTTCAAATGATCCAGCGGTCAAGAATTTATTTCGGCTCTCTGGGTCTCTGGTCTTCGGGAATTTCAAATCTCAAACTGGAAATTTGAAGTGAGATTTTCCCAGAGCGTAACCTCCTCGCATCTTTAGACCCAAAGTGAATGATATTCATTTGATGAAGGTATTAGATTAACAAATCAATTTGTATGCTATTTTGTCTTGGTTTAAATCTAACGACCCTCCAACTTTTCTTATCCTATCCTTCCACTTTATTTGATCCGACAACTGACGGGTATTCGGATAATCGAGAGCTCAACCTTTCTGCTTATCCTGTCCTTCCACTAAAAAGTGATCCAACGGTCATGAATAAACTCGAAGAATATCAATGATCAAGGATGATTTCAGAACCATAACTTGCAAGTTTTTTAACTCGTCATCCGAGCTCCGCAATTTGAAGTTGTGTGTTTGTTGGTGATTCAACCATAGTCGTCGATCTTTGAAGCTATAAGATCTGACGGTCCTGACTAATTGTGGGATTGGAAATCGCATGATGTTTAATTCTCCTTTCACTCTCCACAATCTATCCCTACCATTGATTTGGCGATTGGTATCAATGGTCTTGATTTGATCTGAGTTTCATCGCGCCATACCTACTGAGTTTCAACGCTGATCTGAGTTTCATCGCGCCATACCTACTGAGTTTCAACGTTGATCTGATTTTCATCGCGCCATACCTACTGAGTTTCAATGCACCATCTCTTATGATATTTGATCTTCATTCATTAACTCTCTTGAGCTTTAGTATCTACATATTGTCCAACTATTTGACATTGATTGTTGACATCAATCATTATATACTGTTGACTAGTCCTCCAACAATTCCTTCTGAAATTCATTTGCCATCTCTTATGAGATATGATCTTCATTCACTAACCCTCCTGAGTTTTTATATCAACTTATCATCACATCAATGATATCGACTATTGACATTAATGACAATACATCAATGACACTATGTCCAACAAGTTCTCTGACAGGTAAGAAACACTATTCAATGAATGTCTCCCCACTTGAAAGGTTATCAACAAGAGGTATGGAACTTTCTCTATTCCTTTGAAGATTTTAATATTGACTCTATAACTCATTATCAAAACCTTGTTGCAGATATTTTAGCAAATGAATCTTCTAGATTCACACCTCTTAATGACGATTTTCTATTGAAATGAATTTTGGGCCTTCTATACCAGACAATGTACCAACTTGAGAGTATTCAATAATGATATTCATATCATAAGTTTCCTCACCAGTGTTGATGTATTCCGGGACTTGGTAATAGATGGTGAAGTGCATGAACAAGATCTTTGAGAACACCATGATGATGCCAGTAAGATAAAAGAAAACTGCATCCTAAAGAATGTGTTGTCCCTCGAAAAGTTGTTTGATTTGCAAAACAAATTCAAGAAGCCTATGAATCTGAAAACAAATAGTTCTAATATGATGCACTTTTTGGTGAATCTAGGGACCCCTAAACAACCCAAATACATGAACCTAGGCACATGTTGTTCAGAAGCTAAAAAACATACATTCACACAGCTGTTCAAGAGACATTGTGATGTATTTTCATGGGCATATGAGGATTTGAAGACGTATGGCACCCATATTATTCAACAAATAATTTCTATCAAAGAAGGTGTCAAACCATTTTAACAAAAGTTAATGAAAATACATCCAACCCTTGAACCACTCATTCAGAAAGAACTGAAGAAATTATTATATGCTCGAATTATATTCAAAGTTCATCACTCAACATGGGTGCCTAATATGGTACATGTCAGGAAGAAATCAGGGGAGATCAGAATCTGCATAAATTTTTGAAATCTGAATCGATCCTCCAATAAGGAAAATTATCCAGTTCTCCCTATGGAGAAAATCCTACAACTTGTCTCTGGTTCATAAATGGTCACTTTGCTAGACGATTTTTTTGGTTACAATTAGGTTCTTGTAGTAGAACCAAACTGGTTAAAGGCTACTTTTAGGTCAAAGTGGGGAACATTTGTGTACCACGGAATTCCCTTCGGTCTAATCAATGTTGGTGCTACCTTTCAAAGGATAAGGGACATATCCTTTAAAGGTCTTATCGGTCACAACATGGTGATCTATTTGGACAATGTCATTGTTTATTCAAAACAAAGAGTTGATCACCCAAAATATTTGAATTAGATTTTCGATAGGTACAAAAAATGCAATATTTCTCTAAATACCAAGAAGAGCATCTTTGTTGGTTCAAAAGGAAAAATACTAGGGAATATTATTTCCAAGGATGATAAATCTGTTGACCCAGAAGGAACCAAAGATATTATGTATATTCCACCTCTGCACAACAAAAAATATATGCATTCCTTTTTCGGTAAAATTGATTTTTTGAGAAGATTTGTTCTAGATTTTGTCAAAATTGTTAGACCTCTTCAACAGATAATAAAGAAGGACGTTCAATTCAAGTGGAAATCTATTTAAAATGAATACTTAGAGAATATTAAGGCATCAATAGCAACATCTTCTCTACAAAGTCCATATTTTACTAAAGATTTATTGATATACTCTTTTTCTTCTGACCATTCTCTTGCAACAATGCTCACCCAAAAAGATTGACAAGGGAATGAGTTCCCCATAGTGTTTATGAGCAATGGATTGCAATGTGATAAGCTAAATAACCCACCTATGGACAAGTAATATTTTGTTGTCCACAAAGCTATTAAACAATTCAAACCTTATATTCTAAAAAAACATACCAAGGTAATTGTCCCTCATCCTGAGTTCAAATCTCTTTTCATGCAAAGGGAACTAGGTAAGAGACAAGTCAATTGGATGATAGCTTTAAAAGAGTATGACGTTGATTTTAAACCAACCATAATCGTAAAGTGTTAAGGCATGTGTAAGCTCGCGATTGGAGTCACAGATTCTGAGGATCAAGAAGAAGATGGATGGAAAGAGGAGCCAACCCTTTATGCAAAAAAAGTTACTTATGTTCCATTAGTTAAAAATCTGTGGTACAATGATCTGAAATACTATATGTAACATAACACAAATCTCGACTATCTTAATGAAAAACAAAAGAGAGCACTAAGGATGAATTCTGCACAGTATCAACTAGTTCATGGTATCTTGTTTAGGAAGAATTATGATGAAGTCTTACTCCCGTGACTCGAAAAATAAGATGCAAAAAATTTCTCAAAAATATGCATAAGGGGCCTATTACTCCTCCAAAACTAGGGGTAACTAAGGATATGGTATCTCGAGGCCTTCAGGTTGAATACATGGAGTGTTGAGAGCTATATGAGAAGATAAATCCCCTCCTGTTACCACACATCACCATTGATTAGCATCGACAACATCCACCACACTAGCTTGGCCCATAGAGGACAACGGGTCTTGCTTCATGAGGTAACAAATCTGGTATCATGGTAAGTGTCATTTTAATAATTGAAGTATTTGAACATGTTGCAAATAGTCCTTTCTTGATTATGAAAACATTTGCTTGTAAATTATACCTTTTGCCTCATTTCATGTTAAGAACCCAAGACTGAATACAAAAGCACTACAACAGATATACAAGAACAACATGCAAAATATCCTTTATTACTATCAAACCCTTAAAGTAGGGAAACACCATACAATGGATCCTATTATGGAAGAGATCCTCTCCTGTTCACTTGCCTCTTCAAGGGGGCAACCTCCTAATGAGCTTCAACTCCAAATACAATATTTCTCTTCATGTCGCATTACATTGTTTGAACCTCTTTATATAGTTCTACCATCACCTAAGAACATTCTAGAGGAGGAATATTATAGAAGTAGAACCTTCTAAGAAGTCCTCTTACATTTATTATATCTAACTACCCATTTATTATATCTAACTACCATAGTGAGTCTTATTTAATAATATAGTGGATCTAGTCCACTTTACATTGAATAACCTCTACTATTATAACTATGAGCCCTCTAGCCCCCCCCACTACCTCTCTAGCTACCTAAAATTCCATAGTGGGGAGGCCCAGAGGGCCCATAGTGATAAAAGTGGAGGCCATTCAATGTAAGGTGGAATATGTCTACTTTATTATTAAATAAGGCCCACTATGGTAGTTGGATATAATAAATGGGTAGTTAGATATAATAAATGTAAGAGGATTTCTTAGAAGGTTCTACTTCTAGAAGATTCCTCCTCTAGAATGTTCTTAGGTGATGGTAAAAATATATAAAGAGGTTCAAACAATGTAATGAGACATGAAAAAAAATATTGTATTTGGAGTTGAAGCTCATTAGGAGGTTGCCCCTTAGAAGAGGCAAGTGAACATGAGATGATCCCTTCCATAATAGGATTCATTGTATGGTGTTGCCCTACCCTGAGAGTTTGATAGTAATAAAAGAGATTTTGCATGTTATTCTTGTATATCTGTTGTAGTGCTTTTGTATTAAGTCTTGGGTTCTTAACAAGTGGTATCAGAGCACTTTCTTTGGCAGACATTGTGAGCAAATATTTTTTATTTTTGCAGATTTTTTTTTTCAGAGAAGAAAAAAGAGGGCTGCGACATTCCAGAAATTTTTGGTATATTTATGTGAATTTTTTTTAGAAACAGGTTGTAGATCTGAGTTTCTCTCAGAAAAACACCTAAGTTGAAAAAACAAATCGGTTGAAACAGAGTCCGAGAAGTCAAGATATTGAAGTTTTAAAATCTGCAATTTTCAGGGTTTTTTTCGCGGATGACGACACGATTATTTTATTTTATTTTTGTAGCAGCTAGAGGCCGAATTTTTCCAAACAAATTACAGATCTGATTTCTTCTCACAATTTCACTCAATGTAAAAAAAAATCAGCCGAAACGGTGTTCGGGAAGTGAAGTTATGAACATTTTAAATTCAACAGTTTTTTAGGGTTTTTCTAGAAAAAGCCGCGATTTTATGCCGTAACTTATTGTTCTATTTTTTGGGTTTTTTCATGACGGCTACTGGACTGAAGAGTTCATAGGGTTATCATATGGCTCTTTCCTCTCAAACCCTCAAAAAAATTGTACAAATTACTGAAGCATTCAAATCCCAATTGTATGGCACATTGGATGCTAGATTGTATGACCTTGCAGATGGTCTCAATGATAATTTTTGAAGTATTAAAGATTCATTGGATAGAATGCAGGAGAGATTTCTTATGGCAGCTATCAAGGATGAATATAATCAAGAAATATATGCTTGGTATGATTTTGAGGCCGATTGTGATGATTGATATATGGATAGTTGTCATTTCTGGGATGACAACCACTTTCATATTTTATTTGATGACTCTAATCCACCTTCTGTAGAGAACATCAATGTCCCACATCAGGAGCTAGTTATGATTACCAACATCCATCTTTCATATTCTACAATGGTATTGTTCCTTCCAGATCTAGGTTTGAATCTTTTCCACTATGTGGATGAATCTTCTTATTTGGATCCACATGATAGGTGTCAGTATTGGGAGCATCATTTTCAGTTGGTTATTGGGTGTCAATATCTTCCGCATGGAGTTCACATGAGCATTTTCACATGAGACCCTGGTTCACAATGGAAGTTGAACTACTTCAACATGATGGTTTTGATTTCTCCATGGGACCCTGGTTCTCTAGTCTACTTCAGCTCTCTATTCTACTTCAGCACTATGGTCCACACTTATCCATGGGACCCTAGTATATGGTTGTACACCAAGCGTTGATGACAACGCTTTCATAAGGGGGATGGAATGTTAGGTAGCTAGAGAGGTAGCATTGGGGGTCCAGAGGGCCCATAGTGATAATAGTGGAGGTCATTCAATGTAAGGTGGACTAGGTCCACTATATTATTAAATAAGGCCCACTATGGTAGTTAGATATAATAAATGTAAGATGACTTCTTAGAAGGTTCTACTTCTAGAATATTTCTCCTATATAATGTTCTTAGGTGATGGTAACACTATATAAAGAGGTTCAAGCAATGTAATGGGATATGAAGAGAAGTGTTGTATTTGGAGCGGTAGTTCAATAGGAGGATGCCCCCTCGAAGAGGCAACTGAACAGGAGATGATCCCTTCCATAATAGGATCCATTGTATGGTGTTTCCCTACCCTAAGGGTTTTGATATAATAAAGTGGTGGTTTTTCTATATTGTTCTTTGAATATTTGTGGTTTTTATTTATGCAAGTGTTTGGTTCTTAACAATTGGTATCATAGCACTTTCCTTGGCATACATTGTGGGCAAATATTTTTTATTTTTGCAGATTTTTTTCGGAGAAGAAAAAAGAGGGCCGCGACATTCCAGAAATTTTCGATAAATTTATGTGAAAAATTTACAGAAATAGGTTGTAAATCTAAGTTCCTCTCAGAAAAACACCCAATTTTAAAAACAAAATCGTCTGAAATGGAGTCCGGGAAGTCAAGATATTGAAGTTTTAAAATCTGCAAATTTTTAGGGTTTTTTCTATGGACGACGACACATTTTGTATTTTATTTTTGTAGAATCTAGAGGCCTAATTTGCCCAAAAAAAATACATATCTGAGTTCCTCTCACAATTTCACCCAATTTCAAAAAAA
This sequence comes from Picea engelmannii, assembly GCA_009831015.1. Classification (NCBI taxonomy): domain Eukaryota; kingdom Viridiplantae; phylum Streptophyta; class Pinopsida; order Pinales; family Pinaceae; genus Picea; species Picea engelmannii. Next base: position 225,353 of record ML787690.1, on the reverse strand, counting down.
AAATCAGCCGAAATGGAATCTGGGAAGTGAAGTTATGAGTATTTTAAATTCAACAGTTTTTTCAGGGTTTTTCCAAAAAATGCCGCGATTTTCTACAGTAATTTATTGTTCTATTTTTTTTTGGTTTTTTGGTGAAGGTGGCAGGACTGAAGAGTTCATAAATTTTCATAGGGTGCTCAGATGACTATTTCTTCTCAAACCCTCAAAGAAATTCTATATATTATTGAAGCATTCAAAGCCCAATTGCATGACCTTGCATATGGCCTCAATGATAGTTTTCGTAGTATTCAAGATTCATTGGATAACATGCAAGAGAAATTTCTTATGGCAGACATCATAGATGAATATACTTAAGAAATATATTCTTGGTATGATTTTGAGGCCGATTGTGATGATTAGTATATGGATAGTTGTCATTTCTAGGATGACGACCATTTTTTATATTTTATTTGATGACTCTAATCCACCTTTTGTAGAGAGCATCAATGTGACAAATCGAGAGCCAATGACTATTATCAGTGTCCATCCTGCATATTCTACAGTGGTATTATTGCTTCCAGATTCTACTATGACCATTTTCCACTATGTGGATGGATCTTCTTATTTGGATCCACATGACAGGTTTCAGTCTTTGGAGCATCATTTTGAGTTGGTTATTGGGTTCCAAAATCTTCCATGGAGAGTTCACATGAGCACTTGGACATGGGACCCGGGCTTACAATGAAAGTTGGACTACTTCATCATGGTGGTTTTCCTATCTACATGGGACCTTGGTTCTCCAGTCTTCTTCAACATTATGGTCCACAATTATCCATGGGACCCTGGTATATGGTTGTACATCAAGCGTTGAGGACAACGCTTTCATAAGGGGGGTGGAATGTAAGGTAGCTAGAGAGGTAGTGGGGAGGCCCAGAGGGCCCATATTGATAACAGTGGAAGCCATTCAATGTAAGGTGGATTAGGTCCACTATATTATTAAATAAGGCCCAATATGGTAGTTGGATATAATAAATGGGTAGTTAGATATAATAAATGTAAGAGGACTTCTTAGAAGGTTCTACTTCTAGAAGATTCCTCCTCTAGAATGTTCTTAGGTGATGGTAGCACTATATAAAGGGGTTCAAACAATGTAATGAGATATGAAGAGAAGTATTGTATTTAGAGTTGAAGCTCATTAGGAGGATGCCCCCTTGAAGAGACAAGTGAACATGAGAGGATCCCTTCCATAATATGATCCATTGTATGGTGTTTCCCTACCCTAAGGGTTTTGATATAATAAAGTGGTGTTTTTTCTATATTGTTCTTTGAATCTTTGTGGTGTTTATTTATGCAAGTGTTTGGTTCTTAACATTTCACCTTGGTGCTTGACATGTTTTCCTACTAAGTGGGTCACCCTGGGGAAAATGGATACTACTAGGGGGTCTCCTTGAAGGGTCATTGTACCATTCCCACACGTACTCACCACCTTCCACACTTATTTCCTTTAGTTTCCTCATCTTTTGGGTTTTCGAGCTTATTGACCGCAAAATGGATTGTACCTCATTTCATGGGAAGAAGGGGTTAAAGGCCCAGAGGGGTTGTAGACATAAAAATATAAGAGTTGTACATTCTCCTCTAGATGCTAGCCCTAAGGTCCTGAGAGAAATGAAATGCTTCTCCACAAAAAATTCAAGGACCTATAAAAAGAAAACACATAATTAAATAAATGTCCTACTTGTTGAGGGAATGCATTTGCGATGTCTTTTACTTTCCTTGCACATGACACTCAATGTGTTCTTAGATTCAAGTGACATTGCAATGCTCCTTACTTTCCATTGCACATATAAATCAATATTTTGGACCATAATCAAGTATTGCAAATAAATGTCTTGGAAAAATGTTGCATTGCAAATGAAGATACAACACACCCTCTACAGAGGCACCCATAAATGAGACAATATGATCCCTTGTATGTCAAGAAACCCCATGCCCAAAAGTCATATCCCCATCCACCTCATACTATTTTTCATGACTTAGAGAGGGTCTTCTTGGAAAACACTCCTTGACTTGGGGATTGATCTACCAAATAGGGCACCATGACAACCCTCCCATACTTAAAATTTGGAAAGTTGTATAAGGTATTTGAGCATTTGTTTAATTTGAAAAGGGGGGATTTAATGCACATGTTTGGGTGGTTATTTTATTAAATGTGGATTACTTGGAATGCTACATGTGACTTGTGGACCCTTGGAGGGTGCACTTGTTTGTATTTGTAGGACCTTCCCATGTGTAAGCTATTCCATGAAGGGACTAGGTCACTTGGACCTTCATAGGGGCTTGAAGCCCACATGATGGATGATGCACCCAACTCATTGCACACTTGATAAGATGAACATTACCTTTGCAGGCATTTGGAAAACATGTGAGGATGACATTGTGGCCCCTGTATATTTTCTGAGATACCTTCATAGAAGATCTAGCTAACAATGAAACATACACAACTTGCAAATGATGTGAAGAGAAGACAAAAAATTTGAGAAAAGAATGCAAGAATTTCTATTAATCACATTCCACACACTCAAAGAGTGAATAATTTACAATAGATATAGGCTACATGAGTAACTAATGAGCCATAGTAGTGATCTAGAGAGATTTAGACACTCACTAACAAACATTGGAGTGAACTGCCACCTAGTTCTAGTTAACTGATCCATGTAATAATCAATTAACTGAGTCACACGTGTGGAAGTGAGAGAAACATATGCAACTTATGGTTATAAAACTAAGGTTTCCATGCACGTGTGACTTCCACTAGTCTAACTGAGTGTAACTAACTATGAAATGAAGAGGAGTGTCTGATTTTGTAGGGGAATATTCTCTAGAGAGAATATTCTCATCTAAAGAAGCATTCTCAACAGTAGACTATCAAACTTAGGAAAACAATTCTAGGTGAGTGTGCAATATCTCCAACACCCCCCCCAAACACTACTAGGGTGTACATGATGAATGGGTCCCCACAACTAAGGCCATGTTAGGTACCCATGAACAATGCAGCGAATGAAAACTGAAAATAAAGTGAGGAAAGAGGGAAAAACTCATGGGAACCCCCCCCCCCTCAAGGTACAATGCATCAAAAGAAGAAAATACAGTTGTTAAGAAACTATGTCCTTCACTCCAATATGATCACAAATAGAGTGAAACTTCTGCTCAGTGAAAGTCTTGGTGAAGATGTCAATAGTATGTTTAGAGGAAGGAAATACCTGCATGTCGATGATCATCTCATGGAATAGATCTCTGACGTAGTGCATATGGATCTTGATATTCTTTGTCCGCTGCCGCTGCACTGGGTCTCTGCAAAACTTGAGAGTACTCTGGTTGTCACACCAAATGATAATCGATATGTAGAAATGGATTCCCAACTCGATAAGGAAGTTCTGTAGCCACAAGGCCTGAATGGTAGTCTTAACTACTCCTCTATACTCAGCCTCGACTGCAGATAGAACAATAGTAGACTGCTTCTCGCTTGAACAACATATAGGCCCTGAACCCAAACTGAGAGTGTATCCAGATTTGGACTTGCAAGCAATGCTATCGCCTGCCCAATTAGAATCTGTGAAGCATATGAGATCCAACTTGCAACCTGATGCATAGAGGTTCCCATAATCGATGGTGCCCCAAACATAATGAAGGATACATTTTACATCCTTCCAGTGTAACTCATGTAGCTCCTGCATGTACTTGGAGACTGCTCCCACTGCATATGATAAGTCTGGTCGGGAGTGGGAGAGATACAACAAAATCCCCACAAGTTGTCTATACATAGTGCTGTCAACTAGTGGAGTGTCCCCGCCATCCTCAAGTCTCACCATAGATAGGAAGGGAGTAGTGGAAGACTTGCAGTCTATCATGTGGAATCTCTCCATGAGATCCTGAGCATACTTGGCTTGAGATATCTTGATTCTTGAAGCATCTTGACTAATCTCAAGGCCAAGGAAGTAATGGAGTGGACCCATGTTCATCATCAAGAGCCCGTCATGCAGAATCCGCTTCATTGTAGAAATTGATAAAGACGAGGAGACAATGATCAAAAGATCATCCACATAAAGAACTAGAATCAGAATTGAATCATTAGTCTTAAGAATGTAGACATTTGGATCAGATTTGCATATCAAAAAATTATGGGACAACATGTAGGAGTCCATCTTGGCATACCATGATCTCAACGCCTGCTTGAGGCCATAGAGATATTTCTTGAGCCTACAAATCAAAGATGAATCATGTATGAAGCTAGGTGGATTCTCCATGTAAATATCCTCAGAGATATCTCTGTGAAGAAATGCATTCTTCACATCCATCTGATGGACTTCCCATCCTTTGGTTGTCATAATAGCAAGGTCAAAACGAATGGAATCCATCTTTGCTACTGGAGCGAATGTCTCATCATAGTATATGTCATGAACCTACTGAAAACCTTTGGAAACTAGTCTTTCCTTGTATCTTCTAACCTGTCCATCTACTGTTCTTTTGGTCCTGTAGACCCATCTGCATTTGACAAGATTCCTTCATGAAGGAAGCAGAACTAGATCCCAAGTTTGGTTCTTGAGGAGGGAGTTGTACTCCTCTTGCATGGTTGTTTCCCAAAAGGGATTCCATCTAGCCTCGCCATAGGTCTATGGGTTTGAAGATTGAGCCACATAAAAATGCATAGGCAACATGGGCTTAGTGGCTGTGAGTACATGAGGAGGCTCCTCGAATTGAGATCGAGTCCTCCTGAGATCGGTTGGATCCTCAACAAGATATCCTACATATTGAAGAGTGTTTTATGCCTTGATACCATATAGAATGTGGTGAGTACCTACACAAGAGATCTAGCTAGCAGAAGAACAAACACAACTTGTAAAAGTGAGAAGCTGAGAGAAAATTTGGAGAGAAAAGAATATAAAAATGTATTAACGAAATGAATGAATAATAATTTACACATGATATACTATGTATAAATCAACTAATGTGCACTGGAAGAGAAGACGATTTTCCATAGTGGGAGGCCTAGGATGTCTCACCCTAGCCCTTGACATCACCTTGGATGATGGGGTTATGATGGGGTTTGATGGTTCTAGTGGTGATGTGATGTGATTTGATGGAGGCAGATGCATTACTTGTCAGTCTAGCACATGGAAAGATGGCACATGGCCTTTGGAGGCCAAACGAACTTCACTTGGAGGCTCAACGTCTCATCCTTAGCCCAACGTCACCCTTTTAGGGCTTGATGTCATCATCATTAGGGATTTATTTATGTAAATTTTAATTTTGTAAATTGTAAGAGAAAATAGAGGAGGTCAGCCTCCTTCTAATTTGTTGTTGACTTTTAAAAGTGGAAAAATTGGTTATAGGTGACCTCATATAAATAGAGGTCACCTCACTTTCAATTTATGATCATGTTGTGAGAATTACATAACATTATTGGTTGAATTTTTTTCCCTACTTGGGCATTTCCATATCTCTCTTATTTGGTCCATTTTGGATGGAATAATTGTTTATTGGAGGGAAAAGGCTAGCGCTATCTCTTGATGCTTGTTTGTTGGCAATCGTGTTGGAATATTCTTGATAAGTAAGGGTTTTCCATGCTATCTCTTGAATTAGGTGATAAATTTCTATAATTTGTGTGTTTTCTTCTTGATTTCAAGGTTAATTTGTCAAAACCCTTGGAGGATTATAAGAGGATACACCCTCCATCAAGATCTATCTTTGTTGTCATTGAAAATGATATTTTGCAAAGGTTTCTACAAGGAGTAAAAGGGATTACACCCTTGTATATTTACCTTGCTAAGGTTTGTTTTCTCTAGGGAGTAAAAGGGATTACACCCCTAGAGAAGAATAAACCTTAGCTCATAAACAAGAGACTCCATAAACCAATAGATAAGGCACTAATCTTTTTTGCATTGGAGATTGAATATTATGCATTGGTAAACGTGATATCAAGGAGATTGAATTGTTTAAGTTTGGAATTTGATTTTACATGCTTTAAGCTACATTATGCCCTAGGGGAATCTTTATTAGCTAAGTGATTTAATTTATGTAATAGACTTTATGCTAAAGCTAATATGGCTGCAACAAAATCATCCTCTTTCACTCTTTTACTCCCTCCTCTACCGCTAAAATTCACTTGTAAGCCTTGGTAATTGTTCTAATGGTTAATGGCTATTGTTTCGATGGTTTACTTGTTGATTTTAGTGGCTAGAATTTTCTTATTAGCAAAACTTTTCTACCGCCATAAGGCTGTTACAAAATAATGCTTAGTAACAACCCTCTAATTGCTATCAAAGTCTTGCTCTAATCATTGGAAATTTATCTATTTGTTTCTAGCTTTATTTCCAACATCTTGCACTTGATTTTGATGGTATAATTTGCAGATCTTATACTCTTTTTACTACTAATATATATATATTTCCATACTTATACAATTTGGGACAACACGGTTTCTTGTTTATTCCGCTTTGGTTTTGAGGTTTAAACCTTCATAAATTGTCTTGTTTCGGGAAGGTCTAACATTGTTTTGCAGGTACACTACCTTGGAAACCTACATAATCTCGAAATAATCTATCTCAAACATCATTTCCACTCTTTAACTTGACCTATAGGGGCACCTCCTGATCATTTTTCACTTTCCATCGCAATCCCCCTAGGGTCACCCAAGAAGCCTCCCTTGTGTTGGACTTGTCCTTCACTAAAACAAGGGGGGCATCTATTTAGGTGAGAGTGATAGTTGTTCCCAATTGTGTCTCACATCTGTGGAATGGGTTGGGATTTTCCCAAACTACATATTGTGCGACAACATGGCCTCATCGAGGCCATTTATCGAGAGACACTACAACCCATAAGATACTAAGAGATGGGTACTACTGTCCAACACTATTTAAATATGCTCATGCCCACTCTTGGAGCTATGATGCTTGTCATAAGTCGATTGGAAGAGAAATCAAGTCAGTTGTTCCACTTCATCCTTTTGTTGTTGAAGAACCGTTAGAACAATGGGGCTTAGACATAATCAGTGAGATCAATCCTCACTCATCCAAACAACATAGGTATATCCTAACTTCCACTAATTATTTCATCCGCTGGAAAAAATAAATACCTTTAACTAAGGTGAATAATGAAGTGGTAATTAATTTTCTAGAGAAACACATTATAACCAGGTTTGGAGTTACCTAACACTCTTTTATTTGATAATTCCATGTATTTTTCATTGTTAAAGTTGACTGAATTTTCTTTATAAAAGGGGATCATTTTAAAATATGCAACCAACTATTATCCTCAAGGAAATGGCCTGGATTAATCCACAAACAAAACCTGATCTACATCCTTAAACGAATTGTAGTTGATCAACAAAGAAACTGGCATAACACTTTACCCAATGCCCTCTAGGATGACCATATCACTCCCAAAGCATCATATGAACCTCCCCTTACTTTCTTGTTTACAAAAGATAATCTATCGTTCCTTCTAACATCTATTTCCCTTCCCTACAACTTACACAACAATCATGTGGGAGAGAGTGCCCTTTCATCCAAAGACGCATCAACACCTTGTTAAGTTTAGAAGAAAACCGTACCAAAGCTAGAACCAAGTTAGAAGCACACCAAAAAACTATTAAATGTTGTTTGATAAAAATTATGTTGGTGATAAGGACTTTCAAGTCAACGACATGTTCCTCAAGTGGGACAAGCCACATGAAGACAAAGGAAAACATTCAAAGTTTCAAAAATTGTGGTTGGGTCCTTTCGTGATCAAAGAAAAGATTGGCCTAGGAGCTTACCACTTGAAAACTCTTGAAGGGGATGAAGAATTCCTCCCTGCCAATGGACAAATCCTAAAGCATTACATTAATACATAAATAAGGAGTTTTCTTTTCATTTTGATTTTCTGCTTAGTTTTAATTTTACCTTTTTCCCATTTCTTGCTTCTTTTATTCTTTGCAGTTTGTTTAATTTTGATTCTAGTTAGTTTTCCTTCCTCCCTTTCAATCTTCTTGCCTTGAAACTTCCCTGAGAGTTTGGTTCCCTCGATCTGAATAACTCATATAGTGAGACACATTGGTATCAAAGGATTGTAAATATATTTATTGGGTTCTAGACATAACTTCATATCTAGCTGGGTAACATTGCCATGCATTACTTCAAGCTACACCTAGTAGTGGAACATAGTTCATTAGTGGATGAGCAGTGTACTTTATAAAATGAAACAAGAGTGAGCCAATGGTCATGATCATAAGTATATTTTTTTGCTTGAATTTATCTAAAAATAAATGGAAATTGCTTTAGTAAGACATTTGCAGTACTCAGGGAGTTATCTCATCTATAATAAAGTTGGAAGATCTCACTTTCACAGGTGTCATCCCTCATGTATTTAAAGGGAAACTTGAATCCCCCCATCCACCTTTGTCTCTAAGTCTAAGAGAATCATATTATAAAGGTAAATGCTTGGGGAAAGACATTCCAACTCATGTGGGACATGGAAGTATCTTCGTTGGGGATATGGAAGCTCGTTGGTAGTGGAGCAAGGCTTGTGACATTGGGGTGACTCCGTCTAGGCTATGGACGCTCATTGGTAGTGGAGAAACACCAAAGAAATGCAAAACCAAATTTCATTGTTAACGTTCTTGATGTACCATTTCCTTGACGTACTTCTACTGCATTCCTGAAGCGATCCAATTCTAAAGGTACATTATGATAATGAATCTACCTCCAACATGGCCATGACCTCTCCCTTGAATCATATAAACTTATCTCGTCAAAATTTCGCACTTTGAAAACTGTGGGACCAAATATTTCTCACTTGGGTACATTGCAAGTGTTTCCATCCTCATGAAAACTTTATGTTTAAATACCTTTCTATAGATATTCTGGCTTCACCCAATGTGTCACCATTTTTCGTGCCAAACAGGAACATCTTCCCCTTTTCTTTTATTTTTGCTTGTAAAATATTCTCTCCAAGAAAAGGGGACCCATCCTTCCACCTATGAGATTTTATTAACTTGAAGATTCACATAAACTCTTGATTTTGGATTCCTCTCATTCCTCTCATCAGGGTGCTAAATACTCTAGGTTCGGTTTCATTCAAATTTTTGTTTTTACACTTAGAATTTTTTTGATTTTTTCCTTTTGGTGACTAGAAGAGTTCTTTTTAACTCCTCCAATACATACCAGAGGAGTTCCCCTAAATTATTCTAGTAATTGCAAGGCAAAACTAGAAAATATAATACTAACCCTTTTGATTCAACTAGAGGAGTCCTTAAAAACTTCATCGGTTGAACAAGAGGAGTTCATCAAAACTTCTCTTGAATGTTTTTCACTTGATTGGCACACTTTGCATTGGTGTCTCTGGTATAATCGGAGACCTTTCAAACAACCTTCCCCACACGTCCTCTAATATCATTGGAGGACTTTCCATGAATACCTCTGGTATTGCTGAAGGACTTTCCAACATTGCTTCTAGTTAAAAGCTTTAAAGACCTTCTAGTGACCCAACATGCACACCCATGCTATAAAAGAGTTTGTGTCCCTCTTGACCATTGTTATTGTCTCCGAGAGGAAATAAGGAGCGCTAACTTGAGCTATTGTGACCCCAAGAGTCTTCATCCCTGACCCATCCTCAACATCCACATGGCACCCTTCATCCAAGTATGCCCTAATTTTTTCTCTCAGCATTGTAGACATATGTTTAAGAGTTAGGGTTATACTTTTTCCCCAACAATCAAAGAATTCATTTCCTTTGACCAATCCTCCAAGTCACCCTTCCCCATCTCATGCCTTTTTCCCTATCAATGCCCTGCTCTAGAACCATGGTGCCCTAACCTTGTGTCCCTTGGTCAAATAATACAATGGCTTCCCAACCATCACTCGCTAGTGTAAAGCCCATAATTATATCATCATCTAGGATCCACAAGTGTGTAAAGTTTTTCCCTTTGGATCACTGCGCATTGAATCATAAACCCTTACCTTTATACTAGTCTCCCAAGCTGAGGCAAAGTTCCCTAGTAGATCAAACCCTAGTCTCCCCTATTGGACCAAGAATACAATTCGAAACTTAATACAATTTTGATTGCAATCTTTATCGATGAAGTTGAGATGATCACCTCTGGTGCAGACCAGAGGACGTGAAATTATCGTTGCAGGTTGTAACTAGAGAGATTTAAATGATCCCCTCTGGTCTCACCGAAGGACATGGAAAGATCGCTTCCAGTCTCACCAAAATACTTAATAAGATCATTGTCGATGTTAATTGGAATACTTCACTTGATTGCCTCTAGTTCTCACCGAAACACTTTACAATATTTTCCTCGGTCTTCACCATAGACGTTTTCCTCAACACCATTGGTGATCCCCATAAGAGTTAGCATGATTGCCTCCAGTTTAATTAGAATACTTTATACAAACTTGTCCAGTGTAATTGGTGAGATTTACACAAAATGCTCCGGTGAATACCAAAGCAATTCCTATGAATTACTCCGATCTCAACGTTTTCTCCTCCGATCTCAATGTTTTCTCCATAACTAAGACCTGATTTGTATAGTGTTGATGTTGAGGGACTAGAGAATTCCCAACACCAACATCTCGACCTCTTGATTGACTAAACCAAGAAGAGACGGAAATGATCACCCTATTTTATAACTTAAAGTTAAACATTAAACTCTTAGCAATCCCTATAAGTTTAATCACTAATACCTCTTTTTATGATTTTTAAATATTTGATTTTTTTGTTATTCTAATACTTTGTACTTCTATGTTACTGAAATGAAAATTAAATAAAGTACAAAACTTATAAAAAAAATTAAACTAAACTAACTCTAAGTTACAAGAATTTAAATCTTTTTTACATGATTTTTATATTTATTAAATTTTTATAAGTTTTATAATTATATGATTTTTTAAAATTTATTTATAAGTTTTACCATTATATGATTTTGTAAGAATTTTGTTTTTTATGAAAGCTGGTTAAGATTAAAGTTAACGTGAATGATGTAAGAACTAAAGGTTAATGAATTAAAAGATTGTCTACCCAAAACTAAAGGAAAAAGTTAACTAGATTAAAAAAAAAGGTTAATAAAATTTAAAAAGATAAAGTAAATAGTTAAAAGAAATTGTATACAATGAAAGTTAATTTAATTTAGGATTACAAAAACTGATCGAAAATTAAATAAGACATTGAAATGAAACTTTGTTATTGTTTTTTACTAATTTTGTTATTGTTTTTATATTATGGTTAGTAAAGTGAAAATTTAAACTAATTAATATATATATATATATATATATATA
>ML787690.1:197500-213946 GCA_009831015.1 Picea engelmannii | reverse complement strand
AAAGAAATGAATTAAAAATTAAACTAATAATCAAGAAAAGAAATTAGAATATATAATGAAATAAAAAAAAATATTTAAAAAAGAGATTAAAATCAAATAAAAGAAATGTCATATGGAGGAAGCCTTTTATTTTTTATTTAACTTCTCTTATCATTACATAATATTGAAGTCTTTCTTTTCTTGAATGAGATTAAAATCAAATAAAAGAAATGTGATATGGACAAAGTCTTTTATTTTTTATTTAACTTTTCTTTATCAATACATAAGATTGAAATCTTTTTATTATTTCAGACTTACTATTAGGAACATGTTTTTTCATGAATAACCTAAATTTTATTAGCCATCATGAAACTGACAAAACTACAACAAGCTTTCAAAAACTTTTTGGACATGAGTGTAACCAAACAGTAAAAAAATACCTATTATAGATAATAATATCACGTTTTGCACTCTTTTATTGCCAACTTTTGTATCATAGTTTCCATAATAATCAGAATACCAAAGCTTTGGTATGGGAACTTCAATATTTATGGCACTCATATAAGTTATGGAGGTTTTACCATTGACACATTTACAAAGGTATGTTTTATGCTCTTTTAGAGAAACAACAGATAAAAAAATATTATTGCTGAGTTGAAGAAGAATAATCTGTTCTAAAGATGGACTGAATGTTGAATGACATGTAGTTGTCCAATATTATATATGTTATATGTAATACTATGTATTACATATAACATATATGTAATACATATAATATAATTAGTTGTCTAGTGATAGTGATTGGTGGACTGTATATATGGTGTTACTTATTGACTTACTTTTGTTATTAGATCAAAATTGCAATTGAAAGTATCCATATGAACTTAGACATAGAGTAAAATTAACTATTTATTACTGTTGACTTTGCTCCATACTTCTTATTAGATGAACCGTTGACTTTGCTCTATACCTATTCAATGGACCATTAACTTTGCTCCATAGATTGACGAAATATGCAATAGAAATAAGGATACCCTAAGTACCCAGTCCTTTGAAATGATTGCATTGTCATGTAGAAGTCTCTATCACCCAAAACAAATTGAACGGATTCTTCTTTCGATTTTTCCAAAACCCATGAGAACAATATTCGTTTATCTTCAAATGCTAGTGGAATGTTTTCTTAAAAAAACAAGTCAAAACTATCTTCAGAATATGGGGATATGTCGTATCAAGAGATAGAGTAAAATCACGCTCTCTTTTACCCAGCCTATCAAGAGAAAAATTGACGACGATTAATTTATTTTCATGCCTGTCACTTCAAGTTTTACCCAAAATCATAAATGTCAATTTTTTTTGTATATTATGTGTAAATTTCACTCTCATAAATTTTATGCTTAGCAGAACCAATCTCTAAGCTCCAACCATTACCAGTAGAAGACTTGGAAATCACACTCACAAAGAAAAGTTGGAGGCTGAAGCGAAGAAGACAGAGGCTGGAGAAAAGTTGGACGTTGAAGCGAAGAAGACCGAGGCTGGAGCAAAGTTGGAGGCTGGAGCGTTGGCATTTGGAATTTGGGTGTCCATTTACTTCCTCAACTAACATTGTCCAGGTGTCATCAACCATAATGCCACTACTGTGCCCCTTCCTAGTTCCTTGAAGGATGAAGCCATGAATTGAATTGTAGTTATTAACCTAGGCCATATATACTTATAAGCCTATAATGTATAAATACCTACAAAACATTTCTATCAATAATGACGCGTGGATTTCTTATCCACATGTCAAATACGGGTTCAAATAAAAAACACGTCAAATTTCAGGCCTGAGTAAGACCGCTGACTACATTGTACAACTGACAATTATTTTGGAGAATGGGCACTGAATCTATGCCTGCATATAGGTTTACCGATGCATCATTATTATGGAATTGTTGACTGATTATGGTGACTATACTTAAGCCATTAGAGAAGAGAACCTTATCTAGCGTTGAAATCAACAACATGTGCATTGACAATCGTTCATACATAAATCCATTCGAGCACTAAAATGCCTCCACCCATATATAAATATTCATGTTTAAAGCACATGCACTCCCGTATGTTTGTCTTTGCCATACTTTGCATTAATTTGTTTGATGCATTACCTTTGAAAATGTATAGGGTTCACCTTTAACAAGTGTTGCATGGCAGCGAAGGAAGATGTAAATTGCAGTGGAGATGTGACAAGCAGCATGAAGCATAGGTGGTATCCATGCAGTAAATGACACATGGCCTCTAGAGTCCCATTTATTTTTTGAAACTATATAATCCATCTTGCTATGTTCAAAATTTTCGTTCTTTCTAGTAGTGTGACTTGCTATGTTCAAAATTTCCATTCCTACCTTTCATGTTTTATCTCTTCAATGTATACTTTCAACTGGTTAGAGTTAAGTACAATTTCCATAGACCATCTGGCTTCTATGTCTCTATATGTGCCATGACAAAGTTTTTTATATGCATAGTGTTGATTAAGGTTGGTTGTCATTGATGCCAACCCTTGAAGAAATCCCCGTAGCACAAAGGTTGGGTAAAGGACCCAAGATTGTTTGATATAAATATGACTTGTTATTGTCTTGTCATGGTTGATAATAAGTAGAAATGGATGAACTCCAAAGTGGCCCCCTTATGGTGAAAGCCCACACGGGAAGACACTTTGTGGATTGAGTTATCCTAGAAGTATGGTTAGAGAACCCATGCTTATTTGTGGAATAATGAGATGAAGGTCAGTGAATTTATCATTGAAACTATCCTATATGGATAGTGCTTGTCATTCCATTTCCGGTGGTATGTGGAATGTCACATAACTCGTCATGGTTAGAGAGTTATGGCCATGAGAAGTTGGAGAACCCAAGTTTGGGTAATGGACCCAAGTTTGTTTAATAGATAATGGTACGAGTTTTGATATATTTGCAGATAATACTATTCTATATGGATGGTACATGTCATTCCATTTCTTTTGGTATGTGGAACGTCACATAACTCCTCATGGTTTGAGAACTCCTCATGGTTTGAGAGTTATGGCCTTACGAAGTTGGAGGACCCTCTCATGTCATCTAGAAGCCCCAAAAAGTCAAAGTAGTCAAATTGGTTTAAGAGATTTTAGAAGGTAAATAATAAAGTGAATTGATGATTTTACTATAATTCAAAGTGAATACAAAATAAATTATTCAAATAATAAATTTGATGGAGAAATTAGAAGTGGGTTAACCCTAAAATAAGGAAAGTGGGCAAAGTGACCTAGAAGATGTTTTTAAGGAAGCTACTTGGAGAGTATAAATAAAAGGCAAGGCTCTCTCATTTTAGACACACTTGAGCATATTGAATACCTATAGGTGTCTAAGGTAACCAAAGGATATCTAAGACGAATTTTTGAGGGACGGTGAAGAAAATAAGGCTGAAATTCAAGGAAGGATAAATTCTTTTGCTGATGCTTTCTAAGGTGTTTCGGGTAAAAACGTCATAACTTCTTCATAACAGATACAAATTCAGTAAGACCAAATGTGTTGGTTATAATACAGTCTGTAGTATGTTGTGTAACCGTTTCAGATCGATTCAACAAATATTCCGCGCGAGGAACGCTCTACAAGATCGCTCTCTAGAATAAACCAGAATTCAGCAAGGTTGGTGCATGGTTGATGCACTTGTTTATGGTACAGGTTGATTACAGGTTGAGGTATAGGTTGATGCATGGTTGATGCATGGTTCAGGTTTATTGGTACAGGTTTACAATGGTATATCTCACAGTGATAGTGTGACAGTGGTTCCATCATTCTACTTCTACTTCAGGGCGGTTGGACGGGGAAATGACAGGTGGTTGTAGCCACCTTCCGGTTGTAGCCGAAGAACATAGGGGGTTTTAGCCTCCTTCTAGTTGTAGCCAGAGAATTGGGGAGTTGGATCTTCCCTCAGGTTGTAGCCTAAGAAACTAGGGGGTTGGAGCCTCCTTCCAGTTGTAGTTGGAAAACAAAGAAAGTTGGTGCTTCCAATGAATGTAATTCTTCAAGATATATAAGAAAAAAAAAATCGTGGTTTTCTCCCGATTTGGGTTTCCACGTAAAACACTGGTGTACTGTGTATGTGTGTGATTGTTCATTTATTATTGTTAATTATTGGATAATAATTCTACATTGATATAACACTAGGATTATTTGAAGAAAAAGGATTATAATTACGCTGTTACTGATTCAACCCCCCTCTCAGTAATCCAACAATTGGTATTAGAGAAGGTTCCTTCAGAAATCAATTTAACTACTGAAAGGTAGATCATGGAGAGTACCAACTTGTATAAAAATGGAATACCACAGTTTGATGGACAAAAGTATGCTTTTTGGAGCATAAGGATGAAGACATATATACAGGCACAAGGATTTCAAGTTTGAAAATATATTGTAGATGGATACACAACACCAACAGTTCCACCAACAAATGAAAAAGTAGTGAAACTCAGTGAGAATAATTCCAAAGCCAAAAATGCACTTTTGAATGGTCTCAGTGATACAGTATTCACCAAAGTTGCATAATGTAAATATGCTAAAAATATTTGGGACAAGTTTCGAAATATTTATGAAGGAGATACAAAATTCAAAGAATCAAAGCTTCAAACTTATAGAGGTTAGTTCAAACAACTAAAAATGAAGGAAGATGAGAATATTGCAGCCTACTTCTTATGATTAGATGAAACAGTGAATGCAATCATAGGATTGGGAGAAGAAATCGAAGAATCTGTAATTGTTCAAAAGGTACTAAGATCTCTTCCTATGAGATTTAACCCTAAGATATCAACACTAGAAGAAATATCGGATCTAAACTCAATAAGCATGGACGAACTGCATGGAATCTTCATAGCATATGAAATGAGAACTAAATAGGAAAATCCATATGTAAAAGAAGCAGCCTTGAAATCATCCAAAATATCAAATCAAAAGAAAAAGGAACAAGAATAATATAGCAACAATAGTGACATCTCGGAATATGATGAAGAAGTGGCCAACTTCATCAAAAGACTGAACAAGGGAATTGATGGTAGGTATAGAGGTAATCTTCCTTTAATTTGTTTTAATTGTGATGGTATTGGTCATTTTGCTAACACATGTCCTCATAAGAAAAAGAGAAATGATGAAGGTTACTCAAAAGGAAAACACACATGTAAAGGCAAAAGAACTACAAAGAAATTTTTCAAGAAAATCTTATGCACCAAACAAGACATCTCATCATCAGATGAAGATGAAGTCAATGACAGTGAGACATGAAGAGTTCTATTCATGGCAGTAAAAGAATCTGACAAAGAAGACTCCGAAGAAGAATATGAAGAAGCCGAAGAAGAATATGAAGAAGTTGAAGAAGAAATTGAAGAAGCAGAAGTTGACTATCAAGAAGAATTAATGCGTGCCATAAAATTTATCACAAGAGAAAAGAAGAAAAACAAGAAACTACAAGCAGAACTAGACAAGAAAAAAGATACTCGAGAACTAGAACAAATGATCACAAAATTGAAGGTTCAAATAGAAGATGAGAAAATAATTGATGAAGCACTCAAAGAAAAGATAGAAGAAAATGACAAGATCATTGGAAACTTGGAAGCAAAGATTGTCGCACTAAGAAAGGATATTCAAAAGAAAAATATGCAGAATAGCTCAAAATTTCTGGATGACATTATCAGTAGTTAAAAATCTCATCTTGAAAAGTTAGGACTTAGATACAACCAGACAGAAAAGAGATCAAGATCCAAAACAACAGAGAAAGAAACATATCCAAAAATTTATGTAGAAAAAATCAAAGGGAATAGGAAGATATACAAGGAAGATTATAGGGACACTCCTCCACCAAGAAGATTTAGATTTCAGAATCAACAACAGACAGATAGGCCTCAAGAAGAAGAAGGATTCATAAGAGCACCTCCTTTCAGAAGATCTTCAACTCCCAGGTATCAAACTATATTTTTTGGTTTATGTTATGCATGTAATAATTTTGGACATAAAGTTGTGAATTGCAGAGCTAACAACAAGAACAATAACAACTTTGAGAGTCATACACAAAGGGGTTATTCAAGAAGGCCTAGTGAAACACAGAGAATAAGTTACAATAGGTTTTTGGATATTTGAGCACTGAAGTGGAATGTTACAAATGTAACAATTTAGGACACGTGACCAAAGATTTTAGAATGACAATCCTTCCTAAAGAACCTCAACATAATAACAACAGTCAAAGACAGGAACCTCAGAAAATGACATGGATAAGAAAGCAAGATCAGTATAGCAATGAAGAATGCACAATTTCTCTAACTAAGCAGAAGAAACACGGTTGGTATGTTGACACTGGATGTTCAAAACACATGACAGGTGATATAGACAAGTTTCTTACATTATGAAAAGAAAGAGATGGATCAGTATCCTTCGGAAATGATGATTCAACCAAAATCATTGGAAAATGCACAGTCCGAATTGGAAACAAGAATGAAAAGGCAGAAAATGTTCTACTAGTAGAAGATATGAAACATAATCTTCTAAGGGTGATTCAAATGTTTGACCAAGGTCATAAAGTTACTTTTGATTCAAAAAAGTGTGAGATAAAAAAAGAAGGTTTAGGGAAATTGGTCGCTACAGCTACAAGAACTTCAAGCAACATATATGTGTTACG
This sequence comes from Picea engelmannii, assembly GCA_009831015.1. NCBI lineage: Eukaryota > Viridiplantae > Streptophyta > Pinopsida > Pinales > Pinaceae > Picea > Picea engelmannii. Next base: position 207,292 of record ML787690.1, on the reverse strand, counting down.
TGAAATTGGAAATGAAAAGTGTTGTCTAGGAAAGGAATATGAAAGTTGGCTATGGAATAGAAGAATGGGGCACATACATTTTGATAACCTTGTCAAAGTCAACAAAAGAGAAGCAGTAAGAGAAATTCCCCAGATCACGAAACCAACCAACACTTTATGCAAGAATTGTCAACAAGGAAAGCAAACAAAGACCAGGTTTAAATCAAAAGAATATTCAACGACAAGACCACTGGAAATTGTGCATATTGATATAGTTGGACCAACTAAAAAAAAGGTCTCAAAAGGTGATAAATACTTCATGTTATTAGTTGATGATTATACAAGAATGACTGCAATTTTCTTTCTCAAGAATATATCAGAAGCTTTTGAAAACTTCAAGATCTACAAGGAAATGGTTGAAAATGAAATGGATTCAAAAATCAAATGCTTGAGATCTGATAATGGAGGAGATTTCACCTCAAAGGAATTTATGGACTACTGCAGCAATCATGCGATAAAAATGCAATTCTTTGTTGCTAGGGCACCTCAACAGAATGGAGTTGTTGAAAGAAAGAACATGACAGTACAAGAAATGGCTAGAACATTGTTAATGTATTTGAAATTGACAGATATTTTTTGGACACAGGCAGTGCATACAATAGTTCACATTCAAAACAGAGTAATGCTTAGAAACAACACTGAAAAAACTCCTTACGAACTATGAAAAGGAATACCAACAAATGTAAATCACTTCAGAGTTTTTGGAAGCAAATGCTATATCAAAAGAGAAAATGGCGGAATGGGAATGTTTGAATCTTGTGTGGACAAAGGAGTACTTGTTGGTTACTCAAGTACAAGGAAAGAATACAAGTGTTACAATCTAAGATTGAACAAGGTTGTGGAAAGCATCAACGTAACAATTGATGAAATAGGCAGACCATAATCAAAGGAAGAAAGTGAATCAATGAAACAACCCTTAGAAGAAGAAGCAAAAGGTGAAAAAGAAGTAGAAGAGGAAGATGAAGATAATCTAGCAGAAGCAGAAGAGCAAGTTCATCAAGTGTCTCCAAAGACACCCAGTAAACGAGTACAGAAGAATCATCCTTCAGATCAGATTATCGGAAACAAAGATGCAGGAGTTGGGACTAGAAGAAGAATCCGTTCACCAGAACAAACACACCTAGCACTCTTATATACAATTGAACCAAACTGTTTTGAAGAATCCAGTAAGGATGAATCTTGGAATAAGGCCATGGATGAAGAATTGGATCAAATAGAGAAAAATGACACTTGGGAACTGGTTCCAAGACCAAAGAATAAGAATGTGATTGGCACAAAGTGGGTCTTCAAGAATAAATTGAATGAAGGTGGACATGTTACAAGGAACAAAGCTAGATTGGTATGTAAAGGATATGCATAGGTTGAAGGAATCGACTTTGAAGAGACATTTTCCCCAGTTGTCAGAATGAAAGCAATCTGTTTTCTTTTAGCTTATGCATGCTCCAAAAATATTAAAATGTATCAAATGGATGTAAAATCAATTTTTCTGAATGAGGAACTTGAAGAAGAAGTCTACATTGAACAACCAGAAAGATTTCAGTTGTCAGAAAATGCAGATTATGTGTGTAAATTAAAGAAGGCCTTGTATGGTCTAAAACAGACTCCTAGAGCATGGTACTCTAGACTGGATAAGTATCTGTAGCAGGCAGGGTTCAGAAAAGGAAGTTTAGACAACAACCTCTACATCAAGGTAAGTCAAGGTAATATTTTATTAGTTGAAGTTTATGTTGATGATATTATTTTTGGTAGTGATGATGACAGGTTAAGCCAGAAATTTGCAAAAGATATGCACAATGAATTTGAAATGTCATTACTTGGAGAACTATTCTTCTTTCTGGGACTTCAGATACGCCAAAGAAACCAAGGAATTTTTATTTCTCAAACCAAGTATATCAGAGAAATGCTAAAAAGGTTCGGTATGGAAGATTGCAAACCAGTTATCACTCCCATGCAAACCAGTTGCAAGTTAGACAAAGATGATGATTCAAAGTCTATAGATCCGAGACAATACAGGTTAATGATTGGCAGCCTACTATATGTGACAACATCCAGACTAGATGTAATGCAGGAAGTTAGATAGGTGGCAAGATTTCAAGCAACACCAAAGGAATCACATGTATTAGCAGTGAACAGGATTTTCAGATATCTCAAAGGAACATAAGAGTTTGGATTATGGTATCCAAAAGGAAAGGATCTATCACTTATTGCCTACACAAATGCAGATTGGGCAGGTTGTATTGGTGACCGATGAAGCACCAATGGAGCAACATTCTACTTGGGTGAGTGTTTAGTATCATGGATAAGCAAGAAACAATCATCAGTATCCTTATCTATAGCCGAGGTAGGGTACATTGCAGCAACATCATGTTGTACACAGGTTCTTTGGATGAAACAAACTCTAACAGATATACAGGTTGAGTATGATGAGCCCATTCCAATCTATTGTGATATCACAAGCACCATTAGTATCTCAAAGAATCTGGTGATGCACTCTAAGAAAAATCACATTCCAATCAAGTATCACTTTTTATGGCAACAAGTTGCAGAAAAGAACATCAGAGTTGAGTATGTGGGCATAAAAGAACAAGTGGCAGACATCTTTACAAAACCACTTCCACGAGAAGCCTTTGAGTATCTTCGCCAGAGACTCGAAGTTATTTCTACTCCAAAATGAAGTATTTTGAATGCTTATCTTATATGTCTTAGATTTACACGAGGAAGCACCATAAGAAGACAGTTCAGTCAGGGGGAGCAGCCCCGGATGGAAAGATACCTTTTCCATTGATGACAAAGGGTGAGCGATTTATTAGATGCAAAGGATAGAGGGATGGTTCCAGGGGGAGAAGATTTATCAGATGCAGAGGAAAGAGGCATGGTTCCAGGGGGAGCATGAGTGATATTATTTCATTATTGCATCAGAGTGTTTCCATCAATGCCAAAGGGGGATATTGTTGATTAAGGTTGGTTGTCATTGATGTCAACCCTTGAAGAAAGCCCCGTAGAAAAAAGGTTGGGTAATGGACCCAAGACTTTTTTATGTAAATATGGATCGTTATTGTCTTGTCATGGTTGATAATAAGTAGAAATGGATGAACTCCAAAGTGGTCCCCTTATGGTGAAATCCCTCATGGAAAGACGCATTGCGGATTGAGTTATCCTAGAAGTATGGTTAGAGAACGCATGCTTATTTGTGGAATAATGAGATGAAGGTCAGTGAATTTGTCATTGAAACTATCCTATATGGATAGTGTTTGTCATGCCATTTCCAGTGGTATGTGGAATGTCACATAACTCCTCACGGTTTGAGAGTTATGGCCATTATAAGTTGGAGAACCCAGGTTTCGGTAATGGACCCAAGTTTGTTTGATGGATAATGGTATGAGTTTTGATATATTTGCAGGTAATACTATTCTATATGGATGGCACATGTCATTCCATTTAGAATAGTATTACCTGCAAATATATCAAAACTCATACCATTATCCATCAAACAAACTTAGGTCCATTACCCAAACCTAGGTTCTCCAACTTCTCATGGCCATAACTCTCTGACCGTGAGGATTTATGTGGCGTTCCACATACCACTGGAAATGGAATGACAATCACTGTCCATATAGGATAGTTTCAATGAAAAATTCATTGATCTTCATCTCATTATTCCACAAATAAACATGGGTTATCTAACCATACTTCTAGGATAACTCAATCCGCAAAGTGTCTTCCCGTGAGGGCTTTCACCATAAGGGGACCACTTTGGAGTTCATCCATTTCTATTTATTATCATCCATGACAAGACAATAACGAGTCATCTTTACATCAGACAATCTTGGGTCCATTACCCAACATTTTTGTTGCAGAGATTTCTTCAAGGGTTGACATCAATGACAACCAACCTTAATCAACAATCTCCCCCTTTGGCATTGATGGTAACACTCTGATGCAATATTGAAATCATATCACTCATGCTCCCCCTGGAACCATGCCTTTGTCCTCTGCATCTGATAAATCTGAACCCCCTGGAACCATGCCTCTGTCCTCTGCATATGATAAATCTTGGCACGCCCGGTACATGTCATTCCATTTTTGGTGGTATGTGGAACGTCACATAACTCCTCACAGTTTGAGAGTTATGGCCTTATGAAGTTGGAGGACCCTCACATGTCATCTAAAAGCCCCAAAAGGTCAAAGTAGTCAAAGTGGTTTAAGAGATTTTAGAAGGTAAATAATAAATTGAATTGATGAGTGTACTATAATTCAAAGTGAATACAAAATTAATTATTTAAATAATAAATTTAATGGATAAATTAGAAGTGGGTTAACCCTAAAATAAGGAAAGTGGGCAAAGTGACCTAGAAGATGTTTTTAAGGAAGCTACTTGGAGAGTGTAAATAAGAAGCAAGGCTCTCTCATTTTAGACACACTTGAGCATATTGAATACCTATATATTTATGAGGTAACCAAAGGATATCGAAGCCGAATTTCCGAGGGAAGGTGAAGAAAAGAAGGCCAAAATTCAAGGAAGGATAAATTCTTTTGATGATGCTTTCTAAGGTGTTTCGAGTAAAAATGCCATAACTTCTTCATAACAGATCCAAATTCAGTAAGACCAAATGTGTTGGTTAGAGTATAGTCTATAGTATGTTGTGTAACAATTTCAGATCGATTCAACAATCCATGCGAGGCACGCTATACAAGGTCGCTCTCTAGAATAAGCCAGAATTCAACAAGGTTGGTGCATGGTTGATGCACTTGTTTATGGTACAGGTTGATTACAAGTTAAGGTATAGGTTAATGCATGGTTCATGTTTATTGGTACAGGTTTATAGTGGTATATCTCACAGTGATAGTGTGACAATGGTTCCATCATTCTACTTCTACTTCAGGGCGGTTGGATGGGGCAAGGACAGGTGGTTGTAGCCACCTTCCGGTTATATCCGGAGAACATAGGGGGTTGTAGCCTCCTTCTAGTTGTATCCAAAGAATTGGGGAGTTGGAGCTTCCCTCAGGTTGTAGCCTGAGAAACTAGGAGGATGGATCCTCCTTCCAGTTGCAGCTGGAAAACAAAGGAAGTTGGTGCTTCCAATGAATGTAATTCTTCAAGACATATACAAAAAAACATTATGTGGTTTTCTCCCGATTTGGGTTTCCACGTAAAATACTAGTGTACTGTGTATGTGTGTGATTTTTCATTTCTTATTGCTCATTATTGGATAATAATTCTACATTGATATAACACTTGGATTATTTGAAGAAAAAAGATTATAATTACGCTATTACCGATTCACCCCCCCCTCTCAGTAATCCAACACATAGCAGGAGAAAAAGATGTGCATGAGAAAAATATAAAACACAGAAGACACATATAAAGTTACATTCAAATTAAATAAACAAAATTTATTGACATTCAACATAGTTGAAGATAAAAATTTATTAGCACATAAATATAAAAGGAGATAAAAAATAGTTTTATTTGAAATATATCAAAAAATAATATTGTATGTTACATATTCCTTGAAATTTAAATGCATTTGTCATATAGACTAGGATTGGGGCTCCCGTGGACCATAAGAGAAATATGTATAAGAAATAAGACCGTGGAAAGAAGAAGTGGGCGACGATAGAGAGTAATACCTGAAAAGAAGAAATTAGAAGGTATCAGTCTTTGGCTAGACATTTCTATTTAAAAAGGTGGAATAACGAGATTGATAAACAAAGCAGGATGTGATCAATATAGACTTATAGTGATGGTACATATCGCCCATTTTGATATTTGCTTGTTGATTCCTTTTTATTGTTGTCTTCGACGACTACTGGAATCATGCCAATTGCCTGTTGCCTTTCGTCAATGACCTGATTCAATTCCCTTTCAACCCATTCTTCAATGTAGCTTCTCAAGGGGGCGACGTTGATCTCCTTCCATATTTTTATGTTGAAAAGTTCCTTTTCTAATTCCCTTAGATTGATAGAAACATTGTGTAGAGCTTGATCAATTTTTTCATTCTGTACTGAATAGTCAACTAGCCAGTTGTCCACGTTATCTTCACCATATTCAAGGATGTTGTAAAATTTTTCTAAAGACAACGATTTAAAAATATCAACTTGTTTATCGAAGGATTGCTTAGTTAAGGGAAAGGAGTTGACGATTAACTTAGGGTCTTGGACCTCGTTGGTCCTTTCAGCTAAGTCTATTTCGGTGAGGTTTCTGAATAATTTTTCTTTCTTTGATATGGCTTGTTCACATGATTGGACAATGAGATGCAGGTTCTTCACTTTCTCTTTCCGGCGTGCATTTAATTGAGTTATCCGGTTTTTGGAGGGGAGATATTCTTGTCTTCTTCTCATTTATGTCATGTTCTTGACATGGGTGCCAAAAGGGAGGACTGTTTCTAAATAGAAACATTGTTCATTTTTTAAATCCGCCTGCAAATGTTTGAGCAAAGTATGTTCCCTTGTTCCAAGGGAATCCATACTTCGTGATGTTTCCCAGGATTCAATAATCAATTCCATTATTTTCTTGATATTATTCTCCACATGTCCTCTACACGATGCGAGGAGGATGAAGGATCCTTTTAATTTGGCCGCAAGGGTGGCAGGCATGGCTATTGATAAAGAACTGGCAAGCAATGGCATAGGAATCAAAGCTTCCTCCAATTCCTTGACTCGGTCCTTTAGTCTGGCATTCTTGGCCTCAATGCCTCCAATGGAATCATCAAGAGCATCTTCGGTTTCTCTGTGAAGTTGAGATATTTGGGATGACCACATGTTCTAAAGGTTAACCTTTGAACAATATTTCTCTTTCTTATTTTTTACATCTCTCTTTTCAATAATTAATTTTTTAGACTCGTTGTCAAAAACAATGCTCTGGAATACGAAGGATTCATCTTTGTCAAAAATTTCGGTATCAGCTATGTCCATTGGGAAACTATGCTAGATCACGTCTCTGGGATGATCAAGTTTGTCGAATACGCTATTCAGATCAATCTCAAGTTCCATGTTCTCACTCTCAATTTTGAGCTCTTTCGCCTGCTCTACAATTTGTTTTCTCTTCTTCTCCACAGGAAGCTTGTGAGAACTATCAATTTTAGGGTGAGGAGGGTTGTTATCTCCTCCTCCATTTGAGGAATTATGGTTTGCTTTCTTATTGTGGTGGGTTGTTGGAGCGATGCTATGGGATGTCATACTTTTGTTAGTGCTATCTGGCGATTGAACACTCTTCTCACCGGGGCCTTTTCCTTGTTGCTTGTACAATTCAATGGTGCTTTTCAATGTGTCTAGGTCGCTGAAATAAGAAGTAGGAGTGTTGTCATTAGTGTCTCTGTTTTCGCTTAGGTGTTTCTGGAAAAAAAATTTGTCGAGGCCAACTGTAAGTAAATGTTCTAAAAAAATCGATTAGGGTCGAAACCTCTTATCCTTTCATCATATCTTAGGTTCAAGTTGTTGAAGTGGGTTGCGAATTCGTCAATTTTGTTGACGTTCCTCAACACGAAGTCCTCGACTTTCCAAGGCAGAGGAATGAACTGTGTTTTTCTCTTCTCATGGAATAGATGCAACCAGTAGTTGTATTGCCTTGCTATTTCTATAACAAACATTCTATCCATAATGTGACATGGAAGGAGAGTAGGTTTTTCCTTGGAGTCAAAAATCCTTATCACACTGTAATTCTCCATTTGTTCAAGTGCCTCCTTCTTGTCCAAAAACTTGGTTGCTTGGTCAGATATGCGGGGAGCGTCTTCTGCTAATAATAAAACTTTGAAAACAGAGACAAAGTCATTAAAAACCTCATAAAAAAGGTGGGAGGTCTTGTGCTTCCACAAGGTCTGGTACTAGAAGGTTACTAGGTCAAATTCCCAGTTTACCTTCTTGGAAAGAGACAGTTTTGGAAACAGACAACAATGCGCTATCATGAAAACCAAGTAGGTTGAGATATAAAATTTCTTCTCCTCTTTGAAGCTTGACAATTGGGAACGGATTTCATGGGAAATTAGCTTCCCCCAATAACAAATGGCTTGTTCCTTGGCTGTTAAATAAAAAATATAAAGAAACATGTGGGGAAAATTGTTGTGGATTCCTGTCCCGTTATTATTGTAAACAACTAGAAAATTTCCTGGAATGGATTTCTAAATGAACTAACCCGCAAGTTTGTGATATATTCGGGAACTGCCATTGAGTCTTCTAGGAAATTGGGCAAGAGGTCCAACCCATCATTATGATTTCTTAGTAACTTCTTGGAGTCTTCTCCTCTGAACACCAATGTTGGTTCCGACAATATTAACATCTAGCGGAATACCCGAGGTGACAAAGAAACAAAAGAGTGGTCCTGCAGTGGAATAATTCTTTGGCTTGAAATATATTTATCGTCACACCAAGAGACCAACTTCTTACAATAAAAAAATTCAGGGACACATCTTGCATGAGCAATCCCATAGGTCCAAATTATTCCGTTCTGGGTGGAAGGGGATGAGTAGTAAGAATATGCCCTGGACCACTGGAAATTCTGGTCCTCGCACTCGAAGATGTTCACTGTATCTCAATAGAACTATTGTCGAGATGGTTCCATAATTTTATGAGAACGTTCATTTTCTCCAGATGATGTTTTAAATGAACATTTGGAGGGGATACTATAACCCTCCACAAATGTTGGTTCAATGCGTGTGAATGGGAAATCTCCTCGATCCTTTCACTCATTAATGACAATCTCTATGGGTGTTGCATGATGATTTGTTAGCAGTAAAGCTTACTTATTGCATACTTAGAAGTGCGAAGGTGGCGGGTACAACGAAGAGAAATTAAGGATTGGAGGTTTCATGAACGCGCCAACCCGACGACGTGCGAATGACATTCCATGATGTTTGAAATTAACAGTTAGAAGGGATAATATAACCCTCTACAAATATTGGTTTAATGTGTATTAATGGGAGATATCCTCGAGCCTTTCGCTCATCAATGACAATATATATGGTTTGTGCATGATGAGTTGTTAGCATTAAATATTACTAATTTCATATTTAGAAATAAGACCATATATATATGTTTTTATAAACAATTTTTTATTATAAACAAGTGCGAAGGTGACGAAGACGGGGAAGAGAAAGTAAGGAATGGCCAAGCATGAAAAGAGGTTGGACGGGCTTCCAAATAGGGTTACAGGGGATACTCAGGAGAGGTGAGTGTCTGGTGGTCAAATTGTATGTCTCATAATTTTTTACTGCAAAACTCGTAAAACGGAAGAGGGCATGATGGGGCAGTTCAACGGTCGGTCTGTATATTTGCAGAATTCTGGGAAAGTGGCTAAGTATGGAATAGGGAAACGATCAGTCGGACTCGTTTTCAGAATTAAGGATTGAATATTTCATGAACGGGCCAACCCGACGACGCGCGAATGACATTCCATGATGTTTGAAATTAACACTTGGAAGGGATAATATAACCCTCCAAAAATCTTGGTTTAATGCATATTAATGGGAGATGCCCTCAAATCTTGGTTTAGCATTAAAGATTAGTAATTGCATACTTATAAATAAGACCTTATATACATACATGAATACATACATATATAATAATAATAATAATAATAATGTTTTTATAAAAAATCTTTTTTATTATAAATAAGACTCATATATATATATATATATATATATATATATATAAGTATGAAAATAGGTCGGACGAGCTTGAAAGTAAGGTTGCAAGGGATACAGAGGAGAGGTGAGTGCCCGACGGTCAAATTATATGTCTTTATAATATATATATATA
>ML787690.1:186924-197420 GCA_009831015.1 Picea engelmannii | reverse complement strand
GTGTGTGTGTGTGTGTGTGTGTTTATAAACATTTTTTTATTATAAACAAGTGCAAAGGTGACGGGGATGAGGAAGAGGAAGTAAGGAATGGACAAGTATGAAAAACGGTCGGGCAGGTTTCAAAATAGGGTTACAGGGGATTCTCATGAGAGGTGAGGGCCCGACGGTCAAATTGTATGTCTCAGAAATTTTGAATGCAAAAGGCATAAAAGGGAAGAGTGCATGATGGGGCAGTCCAGTGATCGGTTTGTATATTTGCGTAATTCCGGGTGTTGTTTGCAGGTCATGGAACAATGGAAGGGAAATCTTGATCCCGCCTATCTGGGAACCCGCAATCGAAAAAGTGGCTAAGTATGGAATAGGGAAACGGTCGGTCAGACTGCTTTTCTCTAATATATTGAAATTTGTAATAGATATCCCATTACTTGGAAAGATCTTTTCTACATGTATATCACGGAATTTTGGGTGTTGCTTGCAGGTCGTAGAATAATGCAAGGAAATATTGAACCCCCCTGTCCAGGAACCCAAAAGATAAAAATTTGGTAAGTATGGAATAGGGAAATGGTTGGTGGAATTCGTTTTCGCTAATATATTGATATTTTTAATAGATATCCCATTACCTAGCAGGATATGTTTTGCATGTTTCTGGACAAGTTATGTAGGGACAATTATTATGACAGTATCCTTGAGGCATGGTGAGATGTTAGCATTAAACCTCAGTTATTGCATACTTGGAAAGAAGTGCGAAGGTGGCGGGAACAAGAAACAATGATTAGGAATTGGATATTTCGTGAACCTGCCAACCCGACAATTCGAGAAAGAGATTCAAAGAAATGGCTAAGTATTGGAAGCAGATAGATGTGCTTCAAAATGGGGTGACAATAGTTCCACAGGAGACATGAGGACTCGATGGTCAAATTGTAGGTCTCAGAACATTTGAGTGCAAACTGTGTAACAAGGAAGAGGGTATGATGAGAGAGACCGTTTGTAAATTTGTATATCGCGGAAGTCATGGTGTTGTTTGGAGGTCACAGAACAATGGAAGTGAAATCTAGAGCCCACCTGCCCGGGAATCCGTGATTGAAAAAGTGGGTAGGTATGGAATGGAGAAGCGGTTGGTCGGAGTCACGATATAAAAGCACGAGTGCAAATGTGAACCCATGAATCCTCCCACCCAGGCAACTAGACATTTTCTGAAAAATGACTAAGTAAAAAGAAAGAGAAAGTAGAGGGGAAAGAGAAACGAGAATTTGGTTAAGTATAGAAGAGGGAAAATAAGGGCTAATATATTCAAATATGTAATAGATATCCCATTTCCTGGCAAGATCTTTTCTCCATGTTTCTGGATAATTTGTATACTTATTGCATATACTTGGAAATAAGTATGAAGGTGGCGGGCACAGGAAAAAATGACTAGGAATTGGAAATTTCCGGAAACCGCCAACCCGACGATCCACGAAAGATATTCCAAGAAATGGCCAAGTGTGGAAAGTGTTCAAATGGGCTTCAAAATAGAGTGACAAGAGCTCCTGAGGAGACGTGAGGCCCCAATGATCAAATTGTATGTATCAGAATTTTTGAGTGCAAAATGTGTAACATGTAAGAGGGGATGATGTGGGAGTCCAGAAGTCAATTTGTATATCGTGGAAGTCGTGGTGTTGTTTGCAAGTCAAGAAACACTGGAAGTGCAATCCGCCTATCCAGGAACCCGCAAGAAAAAAATTCGTTAAGTATGGAATAGGGAAACGGTCAGTGGGACTCGTTTTGCTAATATATTGATATTTGTAATAGATATCCCATTACCTGGCAGGATATTTTCTGCATCTTTCTAGACAACTTGCGTAGGGACTATTAGTATGACTGTCTCCTAGAGGCATGGTGATATGTTAGCATTAAACCTCAATTATTGCATACCTGGAAATAAGTGTGAAGGTGGTGGGCACAGGAAACAACAATTAGGAATTGGATATTTCGTGAACCCGCCAACCGGACGATCTGCGAAAGAGATTCCAAGAAATGGCTAAGTATGGAAAGCGGATGCATAGGCTTCAAAATGGGGTGATAATAGTTCCCAGGAGATGTGAGGACCCAAAGGTCAAATTGCAGGTCTCAAATATTTTGAGTGCAAACTGTGTATCACAGAAGTGGGTATGATGTGGGAGTCTGGCAGTAAATTTGTATATCGTGGAAGTTTGGGTGTTGTTTGCAGGTCACGGAACAATGGAAGTGAAATCTAGAGCCCGCGTGCTTGGGAATCCACGATCTGAAAAGTGGCTAGGTATGGAATGGGGAGCGGTCGATCGGAGTCACGATATAAAAGAACGAGTGCAAATGTGAACCCATGAGTCTACCAACCCACACAATTAGACATTTTTGGAAAAATGACCAAGTAACCAGAAAGAGAAAGTAGAGGGGAAAAAGAAATGGGATTTTGTTCAAGCATAGAAGAGGGAAACAAAGGGATAATATATTCAAATCTGTAATAGATATTCCATTTCTTGGCAAGATATTTTATGTGCATTTCTTGAAAAGTTGTATACGTATTGCATATACTTGGAAAGAAGTCTGAAGGTGGTGGGCACATGAAACAATGACTAGGAATTCAAAATTTTCTGAACCTGCCAACCCGACGATCCGTGAAGGAGACTCCAAGAAATGGCCAAGTGTGGAAAGCGATCAGACGAGCTTCAAAATAGGGTGACAAGGGTTCCTGAGGAGACGTGAGGCCCCAACGGTCAAATTGTATGTATCAGAACATTTGAGTGCAAAATGTGTAACACGAAAGAGGGGATGATGTGGGAGCCCAGAAGTAAATTTGCATATCATAGAATCCAAAGTGTTGTTTGCAGGTCACAGAACAATGGAAGTGCAATTTAGAGACCTCTTGGGTGGGAACCCGTGATCTAAAAATTGGCTAGGTATGGAAAGGGGAAGCGCTCGGTCAAAATCGTGATATAAAAGAATGAATAAAAATGTGAACCCGTGAATCCGCTAACCCACGCAGCAAGACATTTTCAGAAAAAAAAACGACTAAGTAACCAGAAAGGGAAACTACAGGGGAAAAATAAAGGGTAATTTGGTTAAGTATAGAAGAGGAAAAAGAAGGGGATAAAAGAGTGGGAAAATATAAAAGCGGAGGGCAATTTTTGTAAGAGGAAATTGATCTCAAACAAGCCCCATTGTTGCAAAACCATCATTTTCTAGTCCAATATTTTATCCACTTACTCATTTTCTATTGTGATTGTACCATTAAAAAGGGTATGAGCAAATTCTTTGTTGAAGATTAGTTTTTATTGCAACTTGTGGGAGTAATTGTGTTCTTGATACATTCTTCCATGACTTTGACATATTAACTTAAGTATTAAACTTCTTGCATGATGGGTTGTTAGCATTAAACCTTAATAATTGCATGTCTAGAAACAACAATGACGATCTTGAATTTTAATATTGTAGTTGATTTCATAGTCCCATTTGACTACAACCATCATAGATCATTTTTTGTTGTTGTTCGCAAACAAGAAATTTGGTAATTTCATTAATAAAGTAAAAAGTGCTCAAATAGAGTCCAGGGGATGGACAACTAATAAAATGTTTCCTTTTGGAGTAAATGAATCAAGGAAGTGAAAGGGAATTAATAAATCGATTGCTTAGCAAGGCTGAGATGAAAACAAAATTTCTAGGGTGGGGCCCTCTCTTTCGCATCGTGATTTAGTCCTTCTATGTTCTATTTGCATTATGAATAGAATTGAATTTTGGTTTGAAACTGTTTGAAATTCAATTTTGTTTCCATAGAAGCCTGATGGGATCGAAACAATTCATTGTCATATAATTGTTAAAATCTCCATATTAGATCAAATTACTTGAGCCAATACAATATTCAAGAACTACGAGACTATTGAACCATGCTAATGAGAAGTGGTGTTAAATTCAGCAAAGAAGCAACAACTAAGATTCCAAGGAAATTTTTTTAATAGTAAATCCATAAAAAAAAAAAATTGGGTAGTGTATAACTATCCATAGAAATTTGACTGAGTTCTTTGCACCAAAACATTGAACATATTTGTCATAAACACAGGTACATGATCTACAAAAAAAAAAGAAAACAAAGAAGCATGCATACAATTCTATGTTGTTCCTCTAGTGGGAAAACATACAAGATCCATCGAGATGTTCTTCAACATGCATACAAAAATAATTACCATGCTTTTTTTTAGGAAGTCCTTGCAGTATTCTCCTCGGAAGGTCAATGCTCGTTGTCGCAATCTCAATATCCCTTGGCTTGAAGCAGATGAACAACACTCCTACTTGTGACGTTGGTGAACTTGAGACATTGCAAGGCACCACTCAATTGTACAATTAACATGGAAAAGACCCCAACGAGAAGGGTTTCCAATACACAGCCGCCACTGCGAAGAGAACGACATCCCGCAACATCGTTCCAATAGAGCACACTAGCAAGAAAACAACCCATAATTTTTCAAACGCAGGAGGACATAAGAACCCATCTTCATGGTAAAATTGATAGTTCTCATAAGATTCTCATGAGGAAGAAGAATAAAAGCGTTGCAGGGAAAGCGAAAGAGCTCGAAACTAAAAGTTAGGACACACCAAGAGACCACCTCCTCATAGTCAAAGACTTCAGGGACACAGGTTGCACGAGAAATTCCAGAGGCCCAAATTAGTCCATTATGGGTAGAAGGAGATGAGTAGTAGGAATATTCCTTGCACCAGTAGGAGTTCTGGTCCTCATCCCCTAAGATGTTAATTATGTATCCAGAGAACAGGAGAGTGGTTCCACAATTGAATAATTATTTGGATTGAAATATATATCTGGGAGCATCAAGAGACCATTTCATTACAATGAAAGACTTCTGCCCATAACAAACTAATTTGGACCTCTAGAATTCTTACTCTTGAGCTACAAATCGGTTATTGCGTTCAACATCAATTTATTTTCTGAAACCCCTTCTTTTGGTCTTGTCAGGGCCACCATCGCCGAGCCGGGGAGTGCCCCCTGTTATGGTTGATTTCAATTTGGGCACAGGAGTGGGAACAATGTCTGCATTGCCATCATCCATTTCTGTATCATCGTCCATAAAATCGTCTTCTTCCGACTTGAAATTGATTGCATCAACCTTTGCGCCAGACATCAATGCAGCCGAGTGGGCTATCTGAGAAGGCGGGGTTGCCTTGGAATTCTTTGGCTTGAAATATATCTCTCGGTGCACCAAGGGACCATCTCCTTTTTTTCTTCTGGGTGGAGGGAGATAAGTAGTAAGAATGTGCCCTGGAGTACTGGAACTTTTGGTCATCATGCCCGAAGGTGTTTACTGTATCTGGACAAAACTTATGTCGAACTCCTGCTATAAGTTAACGAGAATTACTGTTTTCTCTAGATGATGTTTGAAATGAAAATTCGGAAGGGATAGTATAACCCTCCTCAAATCTTGGTTTAATGCGTATGAATGGAAGATCTCCTCGAGCCTTTCGATGATCAATGAAAATCTCCACGGTTTGTGCGTAATGAGTTTTTACCATTAAAGCTTACTAATTGCATATTTAGAAAAAAGTGTGAAGGTGGTGGTGACGACGAAGAGGGATTAAGGATTAGAGATTTCGTAAAGGTGCCAACTGGACGATGCGCGAAAGATATTGCATGATGCTTGAAATGAACACTTGGAAAGGATAACACAACCCTCCAAAAATCTTGGTTTAATTCATATTAATGACAAATATTCTCTAGCCTTTCAGACATTAATGACAACCTTAACAGTTCCTGCACGATGAACTATTAACATTAAAGATTAATAATTGCATATCTAGAAATAAGTGCAAAGGTGGTGGGGATGGCAAAGAGAAATTAAGCATTGCACATTTCGTCGACCCGCCAACCCATGAAAGAGATTCCAAGAAATGGCCAAGTATGGAAAGCGGTCAACCGAGCTTCAAAATAGGGTCACAAGTTATACTTAGGAGACGTGAGGGGCTGATGGTCAAATTATATGTCTCCAAAATGTTGACTGCAAAACATGTAACACGGAACAGGGCACAATGACGTATTTCGACAGTCAATTTGTATATCGCGGAATTTTGGGTGTTGTTTGTAGGTAGTGGAACAATGGAAGTGAAATGTTGAGCAATCTTGGCCATGAATCGGTGATGGTAATAGTGGCCAAGTATGCAATGGGTAAGCGGTTGGTCGGAGTCGTGATATAAAAGCATGAGACATACTCAGAACATGGAATATTGATGGGCTTGAAAACAGGGCCACAAGTGTTGGATCATGTTGTCTGATGCCAAAGGTGTGATTGATTGATGTCAAAGTGATTGATTGATTGATTGATGCCAACGGATTGATTGATTGATGATTGATGTAATGTAATATGTATTGTCCTTGATGAGAATTCATAGATGAAGATGGATCCATGAGTTGTCATTGATATGATGAAGATGGATCAATGAGTTTTCATTGATATGATGAAGATGGATCAATGAGTTGTCATTGATACATTGTGAAGATGGATCGATGTGGTTTCATTGGTATATGATGCATTGTTGGAAAAATGTATAGATGACTCATTATTGTCTTATCATGATTGATAAGGTGCACAAATGGATGAAATCCAAAGTGGTCCCCTTATGGTGAAATCCCTCACAGGAAGATGCTTTGCGGATTGAGTTATCCTAGAAGAATGGTTGGAGGACCCATGCTTGTTTATGGAATAATGAGATGAAGATCATTGAATTTTTTGGTGAAACTATCCTAGATGGATAGTTCTTGTCATGCCATTTCTGGTGGTATGTGGAATGTCACATAACTCCTCACGGTTTGAGAGTTATGGCCCTACGAAGATGAAGGACCCCCATATGAAGGCTTGAAGCCCCCAAGGTCAAAGAAGTCAAAGTGACCTAAAAGAAGTAATCATTATTTAAATGATAAAGTAAAGTGACAAAGTCAAGGTGGATTATTTAAGTAATAAAGAGAAGTGACAAAATCAAGAAGGAATATTTAAATGATAAAGTATTGGAGAACTTTCTATTTATGGCAAGTGGTTAACCCTAAAATAAGGAAATTAGGTTAAGTGACCCATAAATGGGTTAAGTGGCCTAAAAATTGGGTTAAGTGACCTAGAGGATGAAAGTATAAATAAGATATCTATGGACTCTTGTAAATCATTCTCTTTGTGGATCAATGGAGAGCTTCTTGTGAGAGCATTTTGGTGTGGATCTCTTGAGCATGATTGAAGATCTATTCTAAGATAGAGGAGATCGAGAGGATCTCATGGACACATTGAATTTTCGGCAAGTCTGAGATCATGACGACGAAATTCTTGGAATTACAGAAAAACCCTATTTTCTGGTGCATATGCGGGTTGTCTGTGTATAGGGTGCATATACGCAAGTTGTCTGTGTACAAGGTGCAAATCATACATGAGTTGTCAGTGTACAGGGAGCGTACAGTGGATAAAATCATGGAGATTTTTGGTTGAGCTGATGACAAGCTGTTGAAGACTGAAGCAGGTTCCAGATCTGCATTCTATGGGCTCAGATCTATCACTAAGACATTGGTATGGTTACATTATTGTCTTGATGGATAATATTGCTTGTTGTGTTATGATTGCCTAGGGAATTCTTGGTATGGCCGCTATGATGTGGTTTATGTTGGTTGATGGAGTGAGCATCACTCTTATGATTCAATACTGATATGATGGCTATAGTATGTTGATTTCTTATGCATGATTAAGTAGCATTCATATTGATTGGTTGTGGACCATGAGTAAGATATTGGAGAGATTTGATGTGTTGTGACTGGTTGGTGGTCAGTTTGGATAGTGATAAACAAAAGAGAATGATAAATTGGTTGCAGAGGATCCGAGTTGATCTTGAAGGATAAACCCTAATAGATTTGAAGGTATACACATGTTGTAGTACTGTTTGGGAGTGTATACGCAGATTGTAGTACTGCTTGGGCGCGTATACACGCGGGTTGTACTATTGGTAGGGTGCGTACATACGTGTGCTATGCTACCGACAAGTCACGTACCTGTTGCAGATTGATATCTATTGAGGATTGTTGCCTCATCTTAGTTGGTGTTGAGTGTGTAAGATGAGTCTTGCATGATAGAGCTAGTGCTTTTGCAGAGTTGTACTCTATTCAGTTGTTGCTGAAAAACCCAAGGATTGTAGTTCGTAATAAAAATAAAATTGTGCATACATCTTGTGTTCTTTGTGTTCCTTGTGGTGATGAATTGTTGATGATATATTGCTGATATATGTTGCTGATATGTGTTCACATCTAACTGGTCATAAATGACATCAATGAGTAATGAGTAAAATGTTGAATGCTAACTAATGAGTTTTGTCTAAGAGGGAAGTTTTGGGAAAAAGAGCCCCACACTCATTCAACCCCTCTCTAAGTGTGGGAGGTGTGTCCAACAACAAGTTCTACTTAGGAGACATGAGGGCCCGATGGTAAAATTGTATGTATACCAAATTTTGATTGCAAAATGTGTAACAAGGAACAAGGGACAATGACAGACTTCGACGGTCAATTTGTATATTGTGAAACTTCGGGTGTTGTATATAAAAGCACGAGATATTCGGAAAAATGACACTTTCGGAAAAACGACTAAGTAATCAGAAAGGGAAAGTAAACGAGAAAAATAAAGGGGAATTCGGTTGCCAATTTGTAGATCGGGGAATTATGGGTGTTGTTTGCAGATGGTATAACAATGGAAATGCAATGTTGATCCTGCCAACCCCCGCACCTAGACATTTTCTGAAAAATTACTAAGTAACCAGAAAGGGAAAGCAGAGGGAAAAAATAAAGGGGATGGAAATTCTCAGAAGCGAGAATGGTATAAGAAATCCCCATTGATGGTCTTAACAATAACCATGAAGTGCATTAAATAGATGAACAGGCTCTTCAATCAAGGAATAGATAAAGAGAACCATGCTTATAGTTTCCAAGATGTAAGAGAAGCATCGAAAAGCCACAAGAAAATCAATTTTGGGATGTTTAAGTAAAATTATTGTACTGTCAACTTCACCGTAAGTATAAAAACGATAAATTTGAATTTTAAGACAAATTTGAATTTTAATGTTCTGTGGTTGATATGATAGTTCCATTGGACTTCACATAGTATATATCCTTTTATTAAAAAATATTCCTAGAGATGAATTTTGCTAAGTTCATCGATCAAGGAAAAGTGCTAAAATGAGCCACATACTACATTTGCATCAGAGAGCTTATATTAAAAGGATAAGAAGGTCATGTATATTCTTTAAGATCATAGAAAAACCGCCAAGATCCTAAATGTATCATTAATTTTCCAAAACGAAGCATACAACCAAGATCTAAGTAAATACCAAATGTATTGAAAGTCGAGGCACAAGGAAACGCATGAACACAGAAGGCGCCAAGTGAGATCCCACAAGGGTCCATAGAGCATTACGCATCGACCCATGCATCAAACAATTTGATATATATAAAAAAACACATGTGTCATTGGTTTTCTATTACATCTGGTATATGTTCCTATGAGAAAATAACCTGGGCCATGAAATATGAACAAAAGTCTTCCAAACACAAGACAACACAAAACTAGTGGAGCTTCGCCATTGTATACCAGCTATAACCAAACCCCCAAACGGGGAACAAGAAACTTGTTGATTACTATTTTACCATGAAACAAGATCACTATGGACATTTTCTTATGATAGTGCCATGTTCTATCACTACCAGTTTTAACAATGCCAAATTTCCAATATTATTGGAAATGCCTGATGGTTCTTCTCAGAGGAGCAAGCCATTTCAGCGGTTCAAAGGATGGGCCTGAGTTATTCATAGTTGGATACTTTGTATGGGTTTTGTCCTCATGCTTCCCATTTCTAGACTGAACAATCTTATGCGCTTGTACATCAACAATAAATGCACCTGCCTGTATGAATTCCAATGCCCGAACTCTCCAATCTCTATAGAGAGTTCTGAATATCTCAAGCTCATGCTTCAATCCATGTTAAGCCCTTTTTTTTCAATTAGGGCATTGATAAAATGAAGATATCATACCATAAATGTATAGTTGGAGATCATCTTATTTTTTATTTGGGTACCCAAAAAATGCAAAAATAATACAATGGCTATATAGTTGGAAAACATTTTTCCAATTTGGGCACCCAAAAAGGTGCAGACTCCTCCAACAAATCTATAGCTAGCCACCATTTTTTTTTTCATTTGGAAACCCCAATAAATATACAAAATTCTACTGGGAGATGCAAAAAAACATCAAAATAACAACAACAATTTGATTTGTAGTTAGATTCCCCTTGTTTTTTCAAATACACAAAAAGAGACAAAATCTCTAGAAATAAACTTTTTCAACCATAGATGTAAACTCCGAATAACTCGATTCTGACGAACATTCATTTGGGTATTGATGAAAAATTGCAGACACACATGATATTTTTTTGTTTCTTGCCAAATCTTGATATATATA
>ML787690.1:154055-171253 GCA_009831015.1 Picea engelmannii | reverse complement strand
GAGGGGAAAGGAAGGAAGAAGGGGATGAACGGTTAGCGTAACGTTACGCTGCCAAGTTGTGGCTTGACAGGTTGCTTGTGAGGAGTTGGGTATATCTCAGCTGTGTTGGAGTGGTAGCTCAGCCGTTGAGGCGAGCTGAGACGCTATTCTATCTATGGTTCTTGTGTGGCCCCTTTGCGGCTTGGGGGGCTAAGGGGGAAGAAGAGTACCCCTAGCGTTGGCTGGGAGGTACCGGTGAGCTTTCTACGGTCAGCAAGCGGGACGCGGAACGGAGCGCGGGACGTCGTCCGAGGAAAGTGAAAGGCAACGATATGATTTTAACTGGTGAAGTATAATGCATTTTTACTTTCGGCAATTTAATGTTATTGGTGATAATATGATGAGATTGGTTGGCATTATAGTTTGAAATTTCGTTCCGCAATGATATTGTAGAGTTTGTTTATATTCTGATCATGTGTCACTTTAGTTATGATGTCATGTGTTTTTGCGTTGATATGAATTAGGTGATGTTGTTAATTTCTTATTGTTAAAAAGAAAAAAAAAAAATTCCTATTGTACTTCGCTATTCATAGACATAACGAAGGGGTCGTTACAGTAGAAATAATCAAACATTCTTACTTGCAAACTGCAAACAGTGAACAACAAAGAACGAATAGAAATGAAATTATGGCATCGAAACATACTCTGAAACGATGAATGACAGAAGCATAGGTTGAATTGTGGGTGTAGCACCTGGACCCCACAAAGTAAAAAAAACAACTCCAACTGCACATGCAGAACCCCAACCCTG
This sequence comes from Picea engelmannii, assembly GCA_009831015.1. Taxonomy (NCBI): domain Eukaryota; kingdom Viridiplantae; phylum Streptophyta; class Pinopsida; order Pinales; family Pinaceae; genus Picea; species Picea engelmannii. The sequence goes on along the minus strand of ML787690.1, from coordinate 170,463 downwards.
CAAAGTTGAAGTAAACAAAAGCAAGCAACAAGCACCAACGGGTCCAACCGCAGGTACAGGTCCTCAACCTTACAAAGTTGAACCAAACAACAATAAGCAACAATCGACGAACCAACGAACAAGAAGCACCCATCGAACCAGTAAACAATGTATGTATCTTCAACGATGACCAAATTGCATTCCAAGCATAAAAGAAGTATGAAACATACAATGGCTATGCAACTGGCGGTGGACAACAATATTTTCCAAATTCACTGCAACATTGTATGGAAAAATTAGAGGAAAAATGTACTCCGAGAAGCCTATTTAGGTAAAAATTTAAGATTGTCAGGCCTTTAAGGGCCTCGCTATATGCAAACATTTAATCTGTCAAGCCTGTTTAAGGACCTCGCGCTATGTAAACATTTAAACTGTTAGACCTATTCAAGAACTTCAAAAAAAGTGTCAATTCTCTAAACCTTTGGTATATAAACATTTCAATACAAATAGAAATAATAATAAAAACATTAAAAAACAACGTCGATGCTCAGAACTTTCGGTATGTAAACATTTCAGTAAAAATGTAATAAAAAATAAAAAAGAGCGTCTAAGCTCAAAAATTTGGATATATAAACATTTACAACATTGAGAATAACGAAGATGGAAATAAGACCTCCAATATATTCTCCAATGAGACGATGACATATAAGGTTTTTTTTATTATATAAAAAATAATGTTTTTACTTCTATAGTTTAAACAATACAGATGATGCACAAATTTATAGTCAAAGGAAATATTAATAGGAATTCAACGAATTATTGATCGCTATAGTCCCTCTACGCCTTCGACAGGGACAAATAACTCTTAACATCATTTTGGTGTATGAGGTTTTTATGAAGTCTTGACTTTTCAAAAAGGAATATGGTATGTTTAATAACCTTTATATTGTTTTCTTTTAAGACAATATAATATCTTCTTCAAAGCCCACTTTTAAATCTGTATATCACCATCATACTTTTGAATGGGTTATGATATATGAATAATAAACTTTATATTGTTAGTGAAATAATACGATACTCATATTTTAACAATGTAATGTATATGAATGGGTTATGAAATATGAATAATAAACTTTATGAATGGGTTATGAAATATGAATAATAAACTTTATATTGCTAGTGAAACAATATGATACCCATTTTTTAACAATGTAATTTCATATACATTGTATTCCCAAATGGGGGCATTGTATGTATATATAAAGAATTTAATATGGTTTATAAAAACAATACAATCTCTACATATAATCCAAAACTTTGGAGGTTATGTTTTCCATATCTCCTATGTTTATATGATATTATTTAATGCCAAACTATGAAGGCAAAATACAGTAATGTTAGGAACACAAGAACGAGAAATGGGTTGTATTTAGAAATAAGCCTAAAGACACACAATTATGTCAAGTGTTTCGTCAACCTCACCAAGTACCATATCAACATTGCCCAAGTTTGTATTGAACCTGTTTTTATCTGAGATGAAACCTGTAACGTGTCCAACGATCATTGTCATTAACATTAACCAACAATTTGCATTAATTTCCAAAACGTTCCTTGAGTGGTGAAAAATTGAAAGATATTTCATGTTAGGATTTTAAATGTGTAACAACAACTTAAAGAGAGTGCACAAGATATCACACAAGCAATGTGAATCGAGGGGAAGCCTGGCAACCTTTTGTTGGCTAAGAATTGTTGACAGAAATGGTCGTCAACACCTAGATTCTTTGCCAAAGCATTAACTTTCATATTTTCCCCAATCATATTGTCATCCTCCAGTGATGACATACCCCAAGCATTGACACAAGTGATACTTCAGGTATATGGTGCAAAATTGCATGGGAAAACTTGTCTCTATTGATCGCTCAAACACTCTTTTCTTATTACGATCAGAGTGACTATTAGTTCATGTTTAATTTCTTATCACCATTTCTTGTGCCAATTTTGGATACATGTTTCAGATTAAAAAATGTCTCCATGAAAGAAGGTAACGAGCAAAACAACTGCCACTGAGGCTTCCGACAATGATAGCAGTCCAAAGGAGCAACTTGATCCCCCAGGAAAAGTATACAATGACACATATAGACTCTTAGAAAATGGAGGAGACTCACTCAAATGGGATGAAGTCTATCAAATGTTCAAGAGATGGACGTTCCAAGTAAAATGCAAAGACCAAGAAAAACTCCAAGGGTGAGTGCATGAAGTTGGTGGCTGAAAAAGTGGAAAAAGGGGTCAACAGGAACATGCACTCATAGGAACGCCTGTGCATTCTCAAGAACATGCACACATTCCTAATCCTATAGGTTTGGAAAGGCTCGAACCTCCAATAATCTTGCCACATAGGTTCATAGGCAAGAACTTGCATGCGTTCCTAATCCTATAAGTTTGGCAAGGCTTCAATCTCCAACAAGATTTCCACATAGGTTTGTCGACAGGAACATGCACGCGTGGATGTTCCTAACAAGAATGCACATGCATTTCTGCACTGCCCATTTTTTAAGGACCATGGGCACATTTTTTGCTCATTTTCACACCGCGCCTCGCAAATTTCCTTTTGTAACACCTCGTCGATATGACAACAAAAGCGACGTACAAGAGGTAATTTTTCTTTTCTTTTTATTGTTGTGTTAGGCAATTAAAACATCACAATAAATAACAACATCATCGACACATCATTCACATAATTTAACGAAACAAAACTAATGCATTAACAATCAATTACGACACAATCCTGACACATCATCACTGTTGTAACAGATATTGAAAATTTTCTCTACCCATTTGTTTTCATCCCAATGTATTTGAGAATCACAAATTATCTTTAACTTGCATCAGATTGTTGAAGGAAGCTATAGATAAATCTTAAGAATGGTGGGCTTGCACCTAGCGTTTGCAATTTACGTGCGATTTGAGGAAAAGGAGTCCATGTCTCCTTCAACATTGGGTGAGGGCGAGATAGTTGCAGACTGTGTGAAGGAACTCAAGGATATCTGCGTTGTTCACATTCACAACATAGCGTAGTGATCACAGTTTTTTCTTGCCCATTGGAGGAGCAAAGAGGAAGAGGGAAATTTGACTATTTTTTCAATACAGAAATGAGCTACCTATTACAGACTCTTACGAGGAAACAGGACGTTGACAAGCTCATCAGGATACATTGGACAAGGTTTTGGTTCTCCGATTCAGAAGGGCCACAGATGTTGTTTGCATACAGCTTGATGAAATTCTTACAAAAACTGTACGTGAAGTGTCCAAGTTTGCATTGATAGCTTTAGTGGATGTTGATGCTGAGGAAACCCAATTTTATCTCAAGTACTTTGACATTACTTTGATACCTTCTACGATCTTCTTTTTTAATGCACATCATATGAATTCGCCTATATAATACCATTTCTCATGATGCCAAGAGCTCTGCCACATATATGGTGTGACCCATAGGGACCTCAAGCCAGAGAATTTCCTGTTTGCGAACAGAAAGGAGAATTCACCTATTAAAGCCGTTGATTTTGGATTATCTGTATTCTTCAAACATGGGGATCGCTTTTCTGAACTAGTTGTTAGTCCATACTACATGGCACTGGAGGTTTTGAAGCATAATTACGGATTAGAGATTGACATGTGGAGTGATGGTGTTATTCTGTATATTTTATTGTGTGGTGTGCCACCATTTTGAGCTGAATCAGAGTAAGGAGTTGCTCAGGCGATTCTTCGTGGTTTTGTAGACTTCAAAAGAGAGCCATGGCCAAAAAAATCACCGGAACCTGCTGGAAAGTCCGATGAGGATTTCACTGTCATTCCACCTGGAGTCTTTCACACATGGCTCCAAGATACCTCCATGCTCTGATGCAATAGAAAAAGGAACAACGTTTCCAGCAACAGCGGTTGGTGAGAGTTGAACCCCTGGAATGTCAGAGGTTCCAGTCGCAGCCTCCTTCTATTCAATCTGAAACCTCAACTGCTCGCGGTGCTTGAACCGACCATTCAACATCTAATTTGATTGGTGATCATTATCAGTATCTCCCCGTGTAGCATGTTATGAACTTGAACTTCGGCATGGCTTTCATGTGTCAATGTTTGAGAGACTCGTTGAACATAACAAGATGCCGTTCCAATTGCTCGCTGTACAAAGTAGCATGATTAAGAGTTGTTCCAATGCAAATTCCTCCTCCTCAGAAAGCGGTGAACTGCAATATCTAGAAGCCTACCTTCTGCACTAGGAGGGATGTCCTCTCTTCATTTGTTGTAACTCTCCAAGAACAACTTGGAAGAGAGAAATATTTACCAAGAGTTGTTTCCATCTTTGAAGTAGAGTTAAAAGAAGGATCTCAAATCCAGGCTGGAAGGTTCAGTAATTGCTATAGAACCTTTAAATGGAGCTGTTTGAATACTTGTCGGAGGGAGAGACTATTATGGGAGTAGTTTCAACCGTGCCACACTGGCTTTCAGACCTCCAGCATCAACTTTTAAGCCCATTGTTTATTTGGCAGTTTCAGCTGAAGGCATGACCCGAGGTCATATTCTTGTAGATAAACGATACACACTTGATAGTTTTAATCCAGAAAACTATGATCGGAAATTTAGAGGACGTGTAACTCTTGAAGAAGCTCTGGTAAAGTCGCTTAATGTCCCAACTGTAAAGTTATGCGCTGAAATCGGAGTTGATTATGTTTACGACATGGCTAGAGCTTTGGATACTAAGACTCCTTTTCCATATGAACTATCATTTGTCACTTGGAGGTTGTGAGGTTACTCCTTTGCAACTGGCAACTACTTATTCAACAATAGCTATCGGGGGGTACTATCACAAACCCTATATTATCAGCCATGTAGAAACTAGCGATGGTCATCTCTTGGAGGAGGTAGATTCAAATGATGGAAATGAAAATATCGTTGTCGATGAACATGCTGTTTCATAAATACGACAGTTGTTACAGGCTGTTGTTGAACGAGGGACAGGTCGTGCAGTAAGATTAGGCAGGCCCTGTGCAGGAAAAACAAGAACATTTGATGAGTATAGAGACGTATGGTTTGCTTGATTCACACCTGAGTTGACTTGTGTGGCATGGTTTGGATATGACAATAATTCAACAGTTGGTGGATTGCACCCAACTACTGGTGGTTCTCATGCAACTCTTGTTTGCCGACGCTTAATGAAGATTATTTACAAGGGCCTGCCAATAAACAATTTTCATGACATAGGAAATAACAAATATGGAATGCGATCTCCACTTTTCAAAAGGAGAATCTTGAAGGGCCACGCAAATGTTGAGTCTTGGTCAGTTAGGAAACGATTAGTAACGGTTCAAAGAGCTGGCAGATGCACCTGGCAGTCGTAGATTTCCATGAAGGCGAACCGTTTCATATTTCCTGAAACACTAAGAGTTTTATTTTAGATTTTTTCTCTTTTAAAAGATTGATGTATGTAACAGAAGAAGGGGGCACGGGGGCGAACTGGAAAAAACCTCTTGTGAAGAGGGGTTCATTTGTATGCTAAGTTATTTTGTAAATACGAATTGGAGAAATACAGATGACATATTTACTTGAGACTGTGAGATTCATCGCGGTCGATTCTTTCAGCATGTTCTTCCTCTTTTCAACTGTGTTAAATCTATTTGGAATTCATTTTATATGCTCCTTACCCACAGTTGATATACATGTGTTGTCATTATCATATTGTTTATCTCTTCCTTATTCTATCACGATTGTGTTACATGTTTGTTTTCTTGTATCTCCTATTTAGTTTCATTTCATATTCCTAACTGATGTGCTTCGTTATAATTTAGTACGACCACTACTATAGCGAATGAATTTTGGTTTTCTGTAATTGTTTACTGTTTTTCCTCTGTACCAGCTATTAGCGGGTGTAAGACCAGTCTACACTTCCAGAATTCTACATATATTCTCTGCTACATCGGTTATTTCTACTACCGCATCATGATTATCAAATCGATGAAAGATAGACTTACTTTGCCTCACTTTCCGCAAGTTTATACGATCACTGCTATTTTCTCCTTTCCTCGGTCTTCACTTGACTCCATGCCCAATGGATCATTTCCCTGGTTTAACCCCCAAACTCTAAAAATCCGAAACTATCATTTACCCATAAATCTGCCCACCATTTCACGCTTACCGAAGATCATGTTGTGACATTGTTCGAGAGATCCCTCTCGGGTTGGGAGGGGGCAACTTCCAATCCAAAGTGGTTCGAGGTTGCCTCGGGATTGATTTGATGCAACCCATTTTCAGTTCTGAGTGTCAACAATCACCATGAACCATGGCATGCATATCGATGTATTAAGACATTAATTAACAACAACCCAACATCATTGCATTCTACAATTAATATCGACGCATAACAATACAAATCTTAAACGCTCAACGCATATCATAAGGACAATCATAAGATAACACCATGATAACATAAGATAACATAACGAATCACAAGGATCATAAAGATAATCATAAGAATCACATAATATACTACCCTCCCAATCTACCCTGCAAGGTTAGGACCTCCAGGATACATAAGCAACGCTCAAGCCCGGGTTCCAGTTGATTTTAACCATTTAAGGTCTCAGGGTTGGTGATTGTTCTAAGGAACAAGGAGGTGTCTACATCCCACTAACAATCAAGTCCAACATCAACTAGATCAATCAAACAATCCTATTCATCATTAAATCATGGCGCAAGGGTAATTACCATTTTTATCAGTCATACCTTAACATCTAATTCATGGCGCACATGGTATCTAATTCTAACAATCATTCATCAACCTTAATATTCGTTGTGCATGAGAGTAAACAAACTCTAGAACAATCATAAGCCAACTTAATTAATGGCGTAAGATAAAAATAATTACTAATCAATCATACCATGACATAGTTTAAGGCACATTTTAGTCACACAATTCAGTATTTATTCCATGGCGCACGGGAAGTGTAACATCTAAAAAATCATTCCTTACAATAATTTTCAATGCGCAAGAAGTAAATAACCAACAACCATTCATTACATTGAACTTTCATTGCATGCAAGAAGTAAATGGCTAAACAATCATACATTACATTAAATTTCATTGCGCAAGAAGTAAATAACCAACAACCATTCATTACATTGACTTTTCATTGCGTGTAAGAAGTAAATAACCAACAACCATTCATTACATTGACTTTTCATTTGTGCGTAGGAAGTAAATGGCCAAACAATCATTCATAACATTAAATTTTCATTGCACAAGAAGTGAACTACGCACCACCATTCATACCTCGCCATATCTTGGTGCAAATAAACACCAATCGAGTTTAAGTGCAACAAGTCTAAAAGCCTTCTAACTTCTTCTGCCCCTCCTCCACTGTCAGCAACTGAAGACCCGTCCAGTGCTCTACCTTCACTTGGAGTCCTATCTAATTCACTCTCTTCCTTACCTGCTCAACCCTCTGTTCAAGTCACTCACAGAGCCCCTCCCTCAGCTCATGGAGCTCCCCCAGGTCGAAAGGTTTGGAAACCCAAAAAAAAGATTTCTTGTCTTGTGCTGGGGGACGGTGTAGGATTCGAAAACCTGTGCAAGATGTCTACTAGCTCATTGGTGGGTCGAGTCTCCTACAAGAGTTTATGCACCCAGACTCTAGGCGGCTGGATAAGCTCAAACTGGTTGCCTCTCTTAGGATACTCTCCCGAAGTTCTCTATATTAAAAGAGGCTGGCTCGGATTCCATTGCAGGATGCCCGAAGACGCTTCTCGTTTACTCTCCTCGTTTTGGGCTTACGATGGCATCAGTCTCATGCTAAAGCGCTGGAGGCTGGCTTTTAATCCGGACTCTGACTACTTCCAACTCAGACACTTATGGGTGTTACTTCCGGGCCTCCCTCTACACCTTTGGAACGAAGAGGCCTTTAGAGCGATCGGTGACTCACTCGGAAAGTTTATAGCTCTTGACTCTAAGTCCTTAGCCAGCCCCTCGAGAAAAGTGGGGAGAGTCCTGGTGGAAATGGACACTTCTGCAAGTCTGCCGAAAACCTTGGAGATCACTTGGAGAGGACGGAAGGTCCTTCAGTCCCTGGACTACCTCAGGATCCCTTTCTGCTGCAACATCTGCCATGAAATGGGCCACCTTCGTCGCTCTTGTCCGGGTAAGTCCTCTCTTGACCAAATTGAAGAAGCGAACCTTCTCCTTAACCCCCCTGTTTACCTGGAACCAGATCCTTCTCTCGCCTATCTGGATGTGTCTCCCTCTCCCTTCTCTCGTCCAGTCTTAGGATAAGCTGAGTCACCGCTGCTCAAAGTGAACCTGATATGCCCTTCTCTTTACTCATCTCTCTCTGAGGCTGAAAAAAACTTCGTTCTTAGCTTCCCTTGGCTTTCTAGTAAACACACAGTTTCTCCCCCCATCCGGGAAGATGCGCTTCATCCTTCACCTGTCTTGCCTGACCCTTCCTCTTTTTGCCATCCCCAGACTTCGGACGCTCCTCCTTCGATCCCTGTCCACTACCCTTCTACGACCAGACAGCCTCTATCCCCGCCCTCTGTTGTGGATCCCGAAGTTCTACCCATGGTGCCCCCAGGTTTTGGTCAGTCGGACGATGTGGATTCAAACCTTCTGGATGTAATGGCCTCCTCGACCCCCCTCTCCTTTTTGCCGAAAAACGACCCGCAACTTGCTATTTATAGGGGAAAAGAGCTCATTCGCCCTGGTGTTGAGGATGGAAGCTCTTCCTCCCACGGTCCGGTAAAAGTTGAAAAAGCCTTTGCTTGGTCGAGAGGCATTGGCACAAAACTCTCCCCGCTCCAGACGAGGAGTTCCAGAAAACAAAAGGAGCTTCTGAACTCCATACAAAGCGTTCCAAACCTCCCATCTCAGGAAGGAAATGCCCTTAGAGCATTGAAGGCCTTGGCACGTTCAAAATAATGATAGTGCTCTCCCTGAATATTCGATGGATCAGAGGCACTCTCAAGGCTGTCTCCTTCAGAAGACTCCTCGAGCGTTCGAAGCTTGACATTATTTTTTTGCAAGAAACGCTTACTGATGCTCAGAATTCCAGAGATTTCGTGTTTCTTTTTCGCCCTTCTTGGTTCACTGTGGCCGTTAGCTCCATTGGTAACTCTGGAGGTTTACTGGTGGCTTGGGATCCTATTTTTTTCGACCTGAGACCCTCTTTGACTACTGGTGGTATCCTTTGTTTAGGTCGTTGCCTAGCATCTTCACAAGAGATAGCGCTTCTCAACATTTACGGCCCCTGCTCGGAACCAAAGCGCTTATGGTCGCTCCTGGCAGATAGCGACATACTCTCCATACCAAATCTCATTGTAGGTGGAGACCTCAATATCATTTTATCAAATACAGAAAACTGGGGAGGCGGCTACGTGCCGGGGGCTTCCGAAGATTTTTACAGGAATCTTTTTGTCTCAAACAAGCTGACTGATATCATACCATCCCAGCTGGTCCCTACTTGGCGAAATGGCCGCTCTGGGCCCGATGTCATAGCCAGAAGGTTAGATAGATTTATTGTTGCTGAAGATTACTTGTCTTCCACTGAATTGCCAGCGTCATGGGTGGAGCACCCCTTCTTCTCCGACCATGCTCCCATTCTTCTCCAGCTGAGAGCTCCAGATTGTTTCTGCTCGACCCCGTTGAAATTTAATCATAATTGGCTCATGGAGGATGATTACAATGATTTGGTCGCTATAGTTTGGAGGGACCCCAGTTTTCTCACGAAAGAAAATGCTCAGTGACGACTTGTATGGAAATTGAAAGTCTTAAAGGCCTCCTCCAAATCGTGGTTCCATGCAAAGAAAAAAGCTGAGCAGTCCCGACTTGTTGCGCTGGAGACTGGGATCATACAGGCTATAAAGAGATAGTCTTTATCCACGTTAATAGCTGAGGAGGCAGACAATCTTAAGTCACTTGAGTCGAGTAGAAACTCCATCCTTCGCTCGGAAGAGAATGCTTGGAGACTCCGAAGCCATGCCACTTGGCTTAAAAGTGGGGATTCCAACTCAAAGTTCTTTCATAATGTAGCGAGCTTCAACAGATTTAAAAAAAGCATTTGGTCTATAAAAAATGCCGGGGAGGAAGTCATCCGTGGGCAGGACGTGCTAAAGGAAGAAGCGGTCTTGTATTTCAAACAACTGTTCAGAGCCCCCAATAGTCATAACTTCCCAGAAAAGAGCTACACAACAAGCCTTTTCCCCTCGATAGTTACTGAAGAGGAAGCCGCCACTCTCTACGATCCAGTTACCTTGCTGGAGATAAAAACCATTCTACATAAGTTCAAGAAAGAAAGGAGCCCTGGGACTAACGGCTGGATGTTAGAATTCTTCCTCCATTTCTTCGACCTCATGGGAGAGGACCTTCTCCAGATGGTAGAAGATTCTCGCATCAAAGGTAAGGTAATTGGGAGCCTCAATTCCACCTTTATGGTCTTAATCCCGAAGCAGCACCACTCGCTCTCCTTCAGCGACTTCCGGCCAATTTCCCTGTGCAACCTTATTTACAAGGTTATATCCAAAGTGATCTCCAATAGATTAAAGCCCTTCCTACAAAGGTGCATCTCAGCCAAGCAGTTGGGTTTCTTAAAATTCCGAAGAATCCAAGATGCTATTGCAACCGCTCACGAATGCATCCATAGCATCAAGCAAAAAAATCTAAAGGCGCTAGTCTTGAAGTTAGATATCAAAAAAGCATTTGACAGCATCGACTGGGAGTTTCTAAGATTAATTTTATACTCCGTGGGCTTTGGAGAAAAGTTCAGTCTTTGGATTCTTTCTTGTGTTACCAATGCCAATTTTGCGGTTTTAATCAATGGAGAGCCTTCTAGCTTCTTCAAGAGTGAAAGGGGCCTCCATCAGGGATGCCCTCTTTCCCCCTATCTTTTTATCCTGATCATGGAAGGACTCAGTCTCCTTCTTTCCAAAAGAATCGAAGATCACCTTCTCTCAGGATTAAAGATCTCAAACTGCTTAAAAATAGTCCACCTGATGTTTGTAGACGACGTGCTTATTCTTTCGAGCGCTGACCAGGGGGAATGGCTAGTCTTACAAGAAACACTCCAGCTCTTCTGTCTTGCTTCGGGTTTGTCCCTAAATTATTCAAAGTCCTCAGTACACTATTGGGGCATTTCAGATACAGAACTTTTTCTCCTAAAGGGCTCCATCCCCCTTCCTTTTTTTAATCTAAGCGAAGGCTTCTCGTATCTTGGATTCCAACTGAAATTGGGATCCTCCACTCCTTGCGACTGGTAGTGGCTTGTGGCTCTGTATGAAAAAAAAATTGGATTCTGGTGCTATAAATGGTTGTCTTTAGGGGGCCGCTTTATCCTGGTCAAGTCGGTATTGGAGAGCCTCGCCGTCTACTGGATGTCTTTGGAGCGAGTACCTACAAAGATTATTATGATCTTACGGAGGCTCACTTTCAACTTTTTATGGAATGATCTAGCAGGCAAGCACTGATTTCATCTTTGTTGTTGGCAAGAGCTGTCTAAGCCTCGGAAGGCAGGGGGTTGGGGGCTAAAGCTTCTCTCCACTTTCAATTCAGCTCTCCTGGCCAGCTCCTTCTGGAGAGCGGTCACTTACAATAGCATCTGGAGCCGCATTATCAAAGTTAAGTATATGGGCTCCCTATCGCTCCACGACTAGATCAGAAAGCCAACACTCATGCAAAAGTGGGCGTCTCCTTTCTGGAAAGGGCTGGTCGCGTCCTCCCAGGTGATTCTCCACTGGTTACGATGGAAGCCCGGAACTGGGAACGATATTCGCGTAGGTCGTGATAAGATTCTCGGACTGGGAGACCTGTCGATCCTCTCCCCTTCGCTGAGCGAGTGGCTTGAGGCCCAGAATTGCTCTTTCCTTGCTCAAGCTAAGGTACTGACTGGAGCACTCTCCCTCCTGGACAACTGGTTGGACAGTGGAACCCTGTCCCTTGAAGGTTCGCTTGCATTAGAGTGGAGCCGCTACACATAGGCCCTCAAAGGTGTCGGGATCTCCCTTACTGAAAAACCTGATCTTTTGTTGTGGGCCGGGGGAGATGCCACGGGCTCCATCACAGTTAAAAATTTATATGCCGCCTACCTTCATTAGATGAGGCTCGAGGTGGACCGCTCGTGGATTCGCCAAATTTGGAAGTGGGAGGTCCCGCTTAAACTGAAGCTATTTACCTGGCTCGCGGGTAGAGGGAAAATTCTCTCCTGGGAGGCGCTCAGACGAAGAGGCTGGGAGGGCCCTGGCATTTGCCCACTTTGCAACCATGCTTCTGAGGATTTGCATCATCTTTTGGTGCATTGTGTTTTTTCGAAGGAGGTTTGGAATTTTTTGATCGAGTCCTTTTCTCTATCTGTTGTCTAGAGAGGTCCCACCTTCACGGCCTGTTTTTCTGACTGGGTCTCCCAAAATTCCGCTCCTCCGAGCTTGGTTGTCCACATTTGCTGGCAGATCTGGTTAGAGAGGAACAAAGAGATCTTTGAAGACCGCCCACCTTCCATGCAGGCGGTTGTTCACAGAGTTTGGGCCTCTTTCCATTGGCAACCTTCCTCGGTCAAGTCTTTCCCACTCAGTTTTTGCGAGATCTCTTTGAGAACTGGATACACACTGGCTTGCTTCGACGGAGCTGTTGCGTCCACTGGCCTTTGTTGTGGGGCAGGTGGATTTTTCAAATCCCATCCAAAGAGAATCACAAAATGGTTCTTAAATTGCGGGGAGGGCACGAATACTAAAGCTAAACTATTGGGATTATGGACATCCCTCGCCTTAGCCTCTCTTTGGTCGATTGATCACATTCTAGTTCTTGGAGACTTGCGAGTCATTATAGACTGGATCAACCAAAAGTGTAAGCTTCACTCGGTCCATATTGAAGGCTGGAAGGAAAAAACACAGATTCTTTCAAAACTCTTCATGGACATCAAATTCCGACACTTTTCCAGATCTCACAATAAGGAGGCGGATGCTCTTTCTAAAAGAGCCCTCAACGGGGAGGTAGGGAGACTATCGGTATTCCATTGTGAGAACGGGATTGAAAGTCCCATCTCCTCCATAAATCTCTTTGAATGAGGTGGGTGAGCGCTTTGAGTTAGCATTGTTTTGACTGTTTATGGTGTCTGCTCGTTCCGTGGCGGTCTACTTCACATTTATTTCCTAGCCTGGCTGGTCTTGGACCTCTTGCTGATCAGTTGCAGCATGTCAGATGGTTGCTATGGGACTGTTCCCTCCTTTCACTCCGTTAGATTCCTCAGCGAGATTGTTGTTTCTTTTCCTTGTAATCAGCTCGTCGGAGCCAGCATTGTAAATGAAATTATATATTAATATAATCTTGAGTAATTTTTTCTTGGAAAAAAAGTCTAACATATTAAATTCAGGGTGCAAAGGAAATAATTCAAGCAATCACACATCAACTTATTCATGACGTGCAAGGGTAATCACATTATTTACAATGGCCCAAGAGATCAAACACTAATCAATCAATTCAATCTGTCAATCCTAGAAGTAATCAATTTAGGTCGAACGAAAAATGCCAATCACCTCTTAGTTGTCATACACTTCTATTTACATCACTACAACTATGTACAATAGATGTCACTCACTCATGTGTCATTAGGTTATACCTTAAAACCCTACAATTATTAAAATAAATATATTGAATGATAATGTCAATAATACTGTAACATCGATTAGTGTAAGTCTACAATCAGATTAATCATAATTATCCATTCCAGAAACAATAAATTAAGAAATTACGTTTTAACAATAAGACAATGTTCTACATCATTCATCTGTGGAAACTTTTGAATAAATATAGGTTCAACAAGTAATATGGGCGAGCTCTGTTAACATCGGTCTACTTTATTCTCAGTTAAGAATTCTGAAGAGTTATATTTCCCAAGGGTGTGGAGCGAAATGGTGCCAAAGGGGCAGAGGTTTTAAGGAACATCACCAGGAGAAATCGTGTGTCGGGCGAAATGGGTGCATTCAACGCAGCGGATGACTAGGCATGAAAACGTTAGGGATTTCACTGTAATCGCAGAGTTTAAGAATTGGATCTCATCTCGGGGTAGGAGAGCACAAATCGCGAGGTAATGAGTGCAAAACGCAGTGCTATGGAGGGGCACCCCGCTGAGCGAATTTGGAAATGAAAAGTTGTGTAACACCTTAAACGCCGAGACAAAAAGGGGTGGAGTTCACTGTAAGAGAGTAATTTGTTGAGAAATGAAGCAACACAGCTCCATGAATTTAGCTGTGAGCTCCACAAATTTTCGGAATAAGGATTGAACGCGCAGGGAGATAGAACATATTTATTATTGTTTGGGAAAGGATTTGAAGTGAAGGAGATGTTGGGAGAGATTAAATTAGTGCAATGGATCAACGTTGGGTGACTACTCTACGCAGTGAAATTATCCAAGTAAATCGCAGGTTAATCAGAAGAAAAGGGCTGAGAACAAGACTCCAAGAATGCAGAGAAGAAGAACGAATTTCGCTGGGCAAGACCACGAAATTTCGTTGGGCATTGGCCCCGAAATTCGCTGGGAAAAAGAGAGATGCGCCGAGCCTTGTGCTCTCCCCAACACGCTGAGAAAAGTATGAGAAAATCGTTGAATAAGCCCGAAAAACGCTGGGAAACTTTAAGAAGGGAATGTTGTGTAAAGACATAAGAAATCACAGAGAATTCAAAGAAGGGGTCGTTGTACAAGCTTGGAAGGCATTGGGAGAAAACACCAACACCAGGCTAAATTCTCACAGGAAAACGCAAAGAACCTATTTGCAAAAGTCCGAGATTACTCCCTGGGAAAGGACGTTGGGCGAACTGTGGAAAATAAAAATAACACAGAGATAACTTGAAGAAATTCGATGTACAAAAGCAGGAATCGTGGTGAAAGGGGTGAGGAGTCGCCAAGCAAAAGTAGATAAGTCCTTGTGTAATAACGTGGAAACGTCGGGCCAAGGAAGTGGAATGGTGAGTAGTAAGGGAAAATGCGTTGTGTATAAGAAGGAAGGCAACACAGACAAATCCAATTAATTTTAGAGCTTGGGTTTTCGCCAGGTAGAAAACAAAACAAAACAAAACGCTAGGATGAAGCATAAGGCTGGGAATTTCTTATGGAGAAACATCTAGAATAAAGTGGCATAATCAATTACAGTAAAAAAAAAAAATCCAACCTTGAATAGAGTTCCCAGAAGTGTGCATGCAATTAAATTGAAACTGAATTAGCGCAATCTTAGTTTATGATTGATAAATTGTGAAGCAAAGAGAAATGCAGAGAGAAAAGAATAGAACAGTATATTGAAATGTATGAAGAAGTATTGAACCAAGTTACAATGCAAGAAGGTTGAGCTAAATATGCTCAAGAAAGACAAAAATAGAAAGTACAATTGTCTAGTACAGCTGGCATGTATAGTCAGACTGTTGAGGTTACATTATGTTTAACACTTCTTCTTAAACTCAACAGTTACAATCATCAGCACTGACTATGCCTAAGTGTTGTCTCTGAAAATCAAAAACTGACTTTCCTAGTGGCTTTGTAAAGATATAAGCAAGTTGATCTCGAGAACCACAAAATTGTAGTGCAATATCCCCATTATTGACTAGCTCGCGTATGAAATGAAACCGAGTGTCAATGTGTTTACTTTTCTTGTGAAACACATGGTTCTTGGATAATGCAATTGCTAATGTATTGTCACAGAAAATAGGAATTGGATCATTTTCTGTATGTGACATGTATGTCAATATTCGTCTCAGCCGCACAGCTTGACATGAAGCTGAGGTAGCAGCTACATACTCTGCCTCTGCAGAAGATATGGATACAATTTGCTGCTTCTTTGATGCCCATGAAATCAGGTTCGTGCCCAGTTGAAAAACATATCCTGATGTGCTTTTCCTGTCGTCTAGGTTGCCTGCAAAGTCACTATCTGTGTAACTAGAGAGTTGATTACTATCAGATTTAGTGTACCATAAACCGAAATTTATTGTTCCTGCTACATATCTCAAAATTCGTTTTGTCATTTTCCAATGAGAATCTTTTGGTGATTCCATGAATCTGGAAACAAGGCTGGCTGCATACATAATGTCAGGCCTAGTTGTTGTAAGATACAACAAACTGCCTACTAAACTTTTGTATAAAGTAGAGTCCACTATAGGACCTTCATCAGTCTTGATCAACTTTGTGCCTAAAGGTATGGGGGTTTCTGCTGGATTGCATCCTTCCATGCGAAATCTTTTGATGATGTCTGCTGCATACTTTTGCTGACAGACGAAAATGCCTTTGGCTGATTGATTAACCTCAATCCCTAAAAAATATTTCATTATGCCAAGATCTGTCATCTCAAACTCAGATTGCATGGCATGTTTGAAATCTGTTAACTCAAGATTTCCTGTGTAGATCATGTCATCAACATA
>ML787690.1:136817-153016 GCA_009831015.1 Picea engelmannii | reverse complement strand
CTACATTGAGCTTTGTCCCACTCCATGCTTCTTGGGGAACTTTCATCTTTAGACTTGTGGTTGGTGATCTATTCAGGAGATAAACTGAGCATGCTACTGCTTCAGCCCAAAAAGTATTTGACAAGTGTTTCTCTTTAAGAAGTTTTCTTTCCATATTCATTATTGTCTGATTTTTCCTTTCAGCCACTCCATTCTATTGTGGAGTATATCTGGTTGTTGTTTGCATGATGATGCCTTGAGATTTACATAAATTTGCAAATTCTCTGGAGTTGTATTCTCCTCCTCCATCTGACCTAAGTGCTTTGATATATTTGCCACATTGTTTTTCAGCTTCTGCCTTGGATTCTTTGAATTTTGTAAATGTTTCAGACTTGTGTCTGAGAAAATAGATCCATATTTTCCTGCTAAAATCATCAATAAATGTTAGAAAGTAAAAACTACCACCTATTGACTCTGTTTGCATTGGTCCACATAGGTCAGTGTGAACAAGTTCAAGATGTTGTTTGKCTTGATTGGAAGACTGTGGAAAAYTRGTTCTCTTGTGTTTTCCAAGTATGCAAGACTCACATGGGGGAATTTGCTCTTTAAAGATAGGTAGACCTTTGACCATGGAGTTTTTCTGAAGAAGACTTAGACTCTGAAATGGTAGATGTCCAAATATTGTATGCCAAACCATAGTTTCATTCAGGGTTGATGCACTTTGTGCATATGGTTGACTCAGATTTGCAGTTCTGAGGGTAAGGGGAAACATCCTATTTGGGGTCATATGGATTTCAGAAATCAATTTTCTGCTTGGGATTTTGTCATATATCTTATAAGATGTTCCCTCAAAAAGTACCTTATAGCCATGCTCAATGAGTTGTCCTACACTTAGCAAATTATGTTTTAAATCTGGAACATGATAGACATTATATATGTCTTTCTTTACATTTTGTTTAGTAAGAATAGGAAGAGTTCTTTTTCCTTGAACTTTGACTAAATAATCATTTCCAAGTGTAATCTCAGATGATATTGATGAATCAATGCATGAAAGTAATTATTTGTTACCTGTCATGTGATTGTTGCATCCACTGTCCAGCAACCAGAGATTTTTAGGTTGTTCTTCAGTCTTGTGGCATGAGAGAAACATACCTCTTGAGGTGTCTCTCGTATGATTTGACACATGTGCTCTGCCTGAGAGCTGATCTGCTTGCTTCTTCCTGCATTCATATTCATAGTGCCCATACTTTTTGCAGTAATAGAATTGTATGCTTGTTTTGTCATTTGATCTCCTCCCTCTGCCTCTTTGAGGCTGGAAATTCTGATGTTGATGATGTTGTTGATGTCTTTGACCTTGGAAATTTTGATTCGGATATTGTTGTCTATTACCTCCAGTGGAGTGAGGGTAACTTTGATGGCTCCCTCTTCCTTGGTGACCTCTTCTTTTTCCTCTACCTCTCCCTCTGCTGAAGGAGAATTGAGTTTTGAAAGCATTGGAGATTGACTCATCTGTGAGATGCAGTCTGGTCTCATGTGTCACTAGAGAACCAATTAATTCATCTGTTGAAAATCTTGACAGATCCTTGGATTCAAGGATTGTTGTTACAACCATTTCAAATTTCGTGGGTAGACTTCTGAGAATTTTCTCAACAATTCGTTGATCAGTGATGGTTTCACCAATCAGTGTGATCTAGTTCACGATGCCCATGACTCTGGTCATGAACTGATCCACAGTTTCAGACTCTGTCATCCTGAGAGTCTCGAATTGCGTCCACAAGGTCTGCAGTTTAACTGTTTTGACCCTGTCATTTCCTTGGTAGGAAGATTTAAGGAGGTCCCAGGCCTGTTTTGAAGTACCAACGCCTATGATTTTCGAGAAAATTGAATCATCCACAGAGTTTTGAATCCATAATTTTGCTTTATTTTCTTTGTTCCTCAGTGTTGCCTGAGCAATTCTCTGCGCATTTGTCATGGCAGACAGGGCGGCTGGATCTGGTTCCACATATCCAAGATCCACTGGTTCCCAACACTCTTTTTCTTGCAAGAATGATCTCATCCGAAGAGACCAAAACTCGTAATTATTTCCCAGAAGAATCGGACCCTGAGTTGGTCCTAAGTTGCTAGATGACGCCATAAAAAAAAATTGCAGAAAAAAAACAGAGGGAAATTTCGGATTTACCTCCGATCGCCAATTTGCCGATGGCCAAAGGGAGCTTATCGGGCTTGAATTGGCCCTTAGTCTCCTTGCAATCTGACCACGTGCTTTAATGTTAAGTCGCTACGAGATTTTCCGGCTCTTTGACTTTTAAATCGCCGAAATGTGAAAAATTGCCTTTGGACAATTCGACGGTCCAGATCTTGTGTGATCTGACGATCCAGATCTTATCGGGATATCGCGAATCAGGATTTCGCGAGTTCTGATGACTAGCTCTTCTGACTCCTCGATTCCCCGATCTCCGATTTTCCGATGACGTATTCCTTT
This sequence comes from Picea engelmannii, assembly GCA_009831015.1. Lineage (NCBI taxonomy): Eukaryota > Viridiplantae > Streptophyta > Pinopsida > Pinales > Pinaceae > Picea > Picea engelmannii. The sequence continues at coordinate 150,555 of ML787690.1, read as the reverse complement.
CGGGACTTTCCCGATTCCTTTGATCTCTACCACGTGTCCCAATAAATGGACGGTCGTGATCTCTCTTCGCGATTTCGCGTTGGATATGACCCGGACGTCTCGTCTCCAGGATCCGCGAAACGCCGAACGCCGATGCGCCGATTGAATCTCCCGATCTCGTCCATGTGTCTCCTCAAGATGGATGGCTCCGATCGTTTACGGAGTTTTCACCACAAAGAAACCCGATCTCTTGTCCTCAGGATTCGCGATTTTTCGAATCCCGATATGCCGATGGCCCTTTCCTTTTCAAGACTTTTCCCGAGTCCTCGGATTTACTCCACGCGTCCCCACAAGATGGACGGTCCACGTCGTTTCGCAATTTCACGACTTGCGACACCAAATTTCTCGGAAAACTTGAAACCCCGAATGCCGAAACGCCGATGGTTTCCTCGATGTCCGCCACGTGTCCAATCGAATGGACGGCTGCGATCTTATCGCGATTTCACGAGTTTCGAAGTCATGTTGCAACGGTCTTTCAAAACCGTGAACTCTGATATGCCGATGGGATGATGCGTTGATCTGCTGCCACCTGTCCTTTGAGATGGACGGTTGTAATCTTTTCGGGATTTCGCGATATTGCGTATCGGAGTTTTTGGAGTGCAATCTTTGCTCGTCCAACTCCTGATCACCGATTTTGCGATGGAATAGGATATTTCCACGTGTCTCTTGATGGACAGTCCAGATGATGTCGGGACTTCACAGGTCAAAAATTCCTTGGCACTGCAGAGGATTAAACCTCGTGCACCTTCTCGTTGATCCAACGGTTGTCGGTCCTTTGTGCAAGATCTTACGGCTGAAATTCTTTTACCTTTTCTATTCTCTCCTCGTCCCTTCTGAACCGGTATCTCGCTTTGGATCCATTCGCAGGACGAATCTTACGGCCGCAATGGTTGTTCCTTGCGTGTTTGACGCGATCTTTGTCAAATTTGACGGAATTTTCTCCTGTGGAAGAAAAATTTGTGAATCTTTCAAAGATTTGAAAGAATTTTACGAATTCTTCGTTCTCTACTTCAATCTTTGACAAATTTGAGCGAAATTAAAAAAAACTTTAAACGATGTTGCTTTCTGCAGCAATCTTTAACGATTTTGAACGTTTCCTTCGAGTTCTTTACACGTTCTTTCATTCTGCAGCTGTTCTTCGTCAATCTTTGACGGTTCTTGAAAAAATGTGTTGAATCTTTAAATTTTCTTCTTCTGCGTTCTCTTCGTCCTGGATCTTTCGAGCGTTGTACGCTCTACAACCTCTGCAAGCTTCTTACGACGATCTTTTAAGAGTATTACAGACAGCTCTCCAAACCTTGTGAAAGAGACTGTGTCGTGTGCTCTCAAGATCCGTGAAGCTCTGCGTTGTGAGGATCGTGTTGCTCTCCAGACTGTGTGAAGAGGCTTACTGCTGAAGCTCTGATACCATGATAAATTGTGAAGCAAAGAGAAATGCAGAGAGAAAAGAATAGAATAGTATATTGAAATGTATGAAGAAGTACTGAACCAAGTTACAATGAAAGAAGGTTGAGCTAAATATGCTCAAGAAAGACAAAAATAGAAAGTACAATTGTCCAGTACAGTTGCCAGTGTACAGTCAGACGGTTGAGGTTACATTATGTTTAACAAGGATTACTATAACCAGAGGAAAAGAATTTGAAGTTGTTATTATGCGCTTGTGCTCCTTCTTGTCTCCCGCTTGCTAATCGTTGAGACCTCATCGGTAACTCCCAACCAACACTAGGGGTACTCTTATTCCCCCTGAGCCCCCCTGAGCCACAAAGGGACCATGCACACAACCAGAGAAAAACTATCTCCCAGCTCACCTTGCAAGGTCGAGCTATCACTTTCTATTCAAGTTGGGTATCCCAACTCCCACAAGAAAAATCAATCAAGAAAAATCAAGCAGAATAACCTTACACATACCAGTCCTCTCCCTTTGCTCTTCTCTTCCATTACTTTTATAGGGTTCTTCTTAGTGACCACTTTCCAAATGCACATTAAATTCTTTTTATTAAAAATTAATTAGGAAATACTCTCCCCCATACACTTATCACTCAATCCCTTAGTTGCACCAGAAATTCATTTAATTAATTAAATTAATTTCCAATTTGCCTCACCCACCTAAAAGTGTTCCTAAAAATGCTCCTTGTTGTCCCTTTATTCTCTCAATTTCCTTTAATGACTGACGTCTTTCTTAAATCTTAGTTGAGTTTTATTTAGGAAAGTTCTCTAGACTATATTCATTTCTATGTTTCACATTCCTTTTTGCATTTAATTTCTCCTTTTTGTCTAAGTTCCAAATTAGCATGTCTTTGCACATAAACAATAACTAATTCTTAGATAAATTAATTCTCCTTTAAATTCTTAATTTGATTTTTCTACATTCCCCTTTATTAATTGATTAATTAATTTTTAGTTCTCATACCCTATTTAGACCTAGGCTTTAATTTCAACTAGGATTACAATTTATTTTTAAGGAAAATTTTATAATTAATAAACTTTACTCATACAACATTTATTTTAAGGTTGACCACGTAAAAATAAAATATTATTTTCTAGGCACATAGGTTCATTGACTCACCAATGTTAAAATTGTGACATGCCCTTCAAGACGCATTATGTGCTCCAAGGGTGCCACTCACCTTTATTTATGTTTCATTTATGCGATGTGCCCTTCAAGATGCACTATGTGCTCCAAGGGTGCCACTCGCTTTTGACTAATTTTGGTAAAGGTCCAACCCTTGGAGTCAATACTCCATTATACGACCTTGTGGGAGACTAAGGGCCTCTAAGGAATAAGGACACTACCTTATTGTGCGCGCCTTAGAATATTCATGAGTGATTGTCTCAGTCTACCCTCACGACATCGTGTATCTCTTGAACTAGATAATCGTTAACCTACATTTCGATCCACGACGAGAGTGCTAGTATGTTGTGGCATGGTTTCTTCCACACCTCTCCCTCAATATCTATGGTTGTCATGCATGGCCCCTTTACTCCTAATGTGAGTCTGATTAGAAAACAATCGCCAACCTGCATCCAACAATGAAACATATCAATGATCCATAAACAACATCATAATATACCCGATCATAGGTCACATATGCGTAAACAGAAATACCCAAACCATATACAGTCCACTCCCTAACTTGATTCAGAGTCCAAGGAGGTCCCTCGATGCCATCGGAATCCTCAATCTGTAAAGATTCCTACACACTCATGAGAAACCAGTCAATAGCACATGTCTATGCATAAATAATATAACATAACATTATAATCCACATTCTCATCATCATAATCCATAAGCGAAGCAGACAATCATATAATGAACCAGATCATTTGCACATAAGTGTCCTCAAAGAATAATTCACATCAGGTGGGCGCAAGAGTGGAATGTTACATACACCCCTTCTTGTTTTAAACTTCGTCTCGAAGTTTCACAATATACAAGTGAAGAAATAAAGTATTTGACAATATCTAAATGTCTAGTTATCAAACATAAAAGGAAATTGATGATGCATATCATATGCGTCGTCCCAGGTAGTCAAGTGTGGACCATAATTGTCCCACTAGACCTTGACCTGATTGAATGTTCGGCGTCGTAGCTGTCGAATGTGATGGTCCAGAATGCAGATATTCTCCACCGTGAGTGCACCCTCATCTGACACCTGGAGGGAACTGATGTCAATCACATGTGTAGGATCACTAACATAATGTATCAAAACATATATGTGAGAAAACATCATGCATACGCATCAAAGAATCAGGCAAGGATATTCGATAGGACACGAGCCCTTTATTTTCCACAACCTCAAAGGGTCCCATGAACCTAGGAGATATTTTAGCACCCTTTCCAAACTTGATCGAAATCTTGTGCAGTTTCACCCACCAGGAGACTGGATCGCCAACTTCATATCTATGGTCAACGCGATGCACATCGACATAAATCTTATGTCGATCATGTTCTTCCTTGATCCTTTGTCTTATTGTTTTAATTTTCTCTTCCATTTGTTGGATTGCTTCTGGTCCTACCAAGACCCTATCCTCAAGTCGATCCCAACTCAAAGGCGTCCAACACGGTCGCCCGTAAAGAAACTCAAAAGGCACCATCTTAATGGTGCTTTGATAGTTTTTGTCATATGAAAACTCTACCAGTGACAATAAATCCTCCCAAAGCTTATCTTGGTCCATCACGTACATACACAACATATCCTCCAAGATTTGGTTCATTATTTTTATCTGCCCATCTGTCTACATGTGATAAGTGGTACTAAAATTAAGTTGGATTCGCAAGGCCTCTTGGAAACTAGTCCAGAATTGTCTGGTAAAAACCGATCCTTGATCGGATATGATCCTTTTAGGCATGCCATGCAATCTCACTATCTCTCTGATAAATATTCTAGTTATGTCTGGCACCTGATATGTCGTACGCACAAGGGTATAATGTTCACTCTTCGCCAGAGTGTCAACTACCATGAAAATCGAGTCGTGCCTCCTTGTTGTCAACGACAATCCAACAATGAAGTCCATTGAAATGACCTCCCATTTTGATTATGGAATATCCTGTGGTTGTAGTAATCCTGTCGAATGTCTATCTTCAACCTTCACTTACTGACATTCTAGACATCTCACCACGTAGTTGACTATGTACGCCTTCATTCATTTTCATAAGAATAAGGGTTTAAGGTATGCCTGCATCTTTGTGACTCCTAGATGAGCCATGTACTACTCTATGAGATTCATTTAATATCAAACTTCTCAATTCATCGTTGAGTGGTACGCAAATCTGGTTATTATATCTCATTAATCCATCGTTTTCCACGACAAATCCCTCAAATGTTGGTACCAACACGATGTCTTGTTCGATAATTTCCTTAACCTCTTTATACGAGTCATCGTCACACTGTAAAGTTAGAATATTTCCATGAAGATTCATCTGTAGAGGTATCACCGAAACTATGTGTGGTCTTCGACTCAATGCATCTTCCACTCTATTCATTGTTCCTTTTATGTAGGTAATCACAAAATTGTACTCGCTAAGCATTTCTGACTAACACCCTTGCCGCGCGTTCAAGTATTTTTCCATAAAAAGTGTTGCAAACCAAAATGGTATGTTTTCAATTTGCATTTTTTTCCAAACATGTAATGTCTCCATGCCCTCAAGGCATACACAATGGCCAATAACTCCAAATAATGCGCTGCATAGTTCTCTTCATGCCTTCTTAATTTCCTTGACACGTAAGCGATCACTCGACCGCCTTGCATCAAGATTCAACCTAAGTTTTCCTTGGATGCGTCTGCGCATACCAAGAAGTCCTCATCCTGTCAAGGATTTTTAGTATCAGTGTTGTCATTAACCGCTCCTTGATCCTTCGAGATGCTTCTGCTCATTCTCGGTCCATACAACTTCTTGTTTTTATTCTACATTTTTGTGGTCAGATTTGCTATCTTCAAAAACCTTCGACGAACCGTCAATAATATCCAGCTAAACCCATGAAGTTACGTACTTCTGGTACGTTCATCGGTGCAGGCCATTCCCTAATAGCCTCTACCTTCGCTGGATACACAACGATACCTTCGCCAGAGATAACATTCCCCCAATTGATGAATCTTTGATTGATAAAAGAGCATTTTGACAGTTCCTATGATTTTTTATCTCGTAAACATTGTAGCACCAAGTGCAATGTTCATCAAGTTCTTCCATCCTCTAAGAATATATCATTATGTTGTCAAGGAATACCTGACAATAGTAAAGAAGAGTCTCCATGACCCATCCTTCTTATGTATGAAAATAACAGGAGAACCTCAAGGTGACACACTTGGACGTATAAGTCCTAGGTCCGATAACTCCATCCTAAGATCGTGACGTATAGGTTGGATTTCGTGACAAAATATCTCAGGTTAAGGCTACAGTTAGTAACCATTCCTCCAACGTTTTTCTTGGCTCTCGAATCCCTTTCTATGTAGCTAAACATGTCCTGTTCGACTGCCTTTAGCTTAATTCTATTTAGCGCTGCACCTGAAATAAATCTCTTTATAGCACCATAATTTATCAAAATACTAAAGCTCTAGTCAGCGATGGTACTTGTCAACTCGAGCATAGTAGAATGGTGCTCGGCCTGACGGTTATTTACCACGGTCATGAATCCTGTGGGCCTTTCCCATCTCCACAACGGTAGTGTGTCCTCTTGACCCGACCGCTCTGGCCTTTTCAATCGGACAATCTTGCTGGTAAGGTGGCTCTCCACATGTCCAGCGCCCATCTCCAATCCAATACTCTTGGCCCTAAAGTAGAAGTCATTGGCCTACTAGCCTAAGATCCTGGTCTGTTGTGTTGACAAGCCTAACTGCAGTTGTTGGCGATGACGACACTGATACGATGGTCCCTTGTAGGGGGGTTCCTCTGTTGAGGAACCTCTCATCATGGTGTCGTGAACAAGGGTTCTATAGACATATCTTGATACCAAGATGTATTGTTTGGTTGGCGTCTATTGTTGCTACACACCAAATTTCATCAGTCCAAAAGGTCTTCCAGAAGTCCTTCCTTGACTCTCGCAGTCAATTATTCCTCAGCTATGAGGCCTACTATACCACATCATGCAACGTCTAAGGAATTTAGATCCTCACCTTCACATGAAATATGGAGTTGAGGTGAAACATGAACTTGTTGACCTCCAACTTCTCTGTGTTCAGATGTGGGGCATACCGAAGTAGCTCCATAAATATGGTCTCATAATATGGCACCGTACGACCAACCTGTGGTAAGGCGTTGAACTCATCGATATGGCGCTTAATGAATTCCTATGACCATTAATTCACCTGGAATCGTTCCTCAAACCATTCCCATAACACGACTTCGATGACCATGTTTAGCTGAGGTAGGAGCGTCTTCCACCATAGAAGAGTGCAACCCTATTTTAGCTGAAGACTACCATGTGGACCTTCATGTTGGAGGTTGTAACCACAAAGCACATCGCCTTGTTCTCCAGACATGCCTCGGCGGCTGAGCCGTCCGTGGCACTCGTGGGATCGAAAAATTAACCTCTTCAAGTTCTCCGTGAATACTACCCTTTCCGGTTAGAGCGTGCTTTGAACCCTCATTGGGTACAGGTGCCCTGACCTCTTCTCTCTCTAGGCGGTTAATCAAGGCCTATGACATCCTCAGAAAGGACCTTGTCTAACCAACCATATCCCCCCCACACCAAAATTGATCACACCCATTGACTTGTTCTTCTCCTTGGGGGTTAGACCCCTCTGGTGTGGATGCGACTGGAGGCATCACACGTTTGCCTTGAGTACCATGTCATCTTCCTTTGTGGCGTCCTCCAACCATGATTACTGTCTGGACAAGTTAAATTTACTCAATGATAAATTAGTAATCATGGGCTTAATACAATGGAACGCATGACCATCCACAGTCGTAGGGTTGAACCAGATATGATACCATATGTAACGCCCCACAGTTAAAACAACAAAAATGACGTACAACAGGTAATATTTTTTTCTTTTTATTGTTGTGTTAGGTAATTAACACATCACATTAAATAACAACATCATCGACACATCATTCACATAATTTAATGAAACAAAACTAATGCATTAACAATCAATTACGACACAATGCCAACACATCATCACCATGAACCATGACACACATATCGATGTATTAACACATTAATTAACAACAAATCAACATTATTGCATTCTACAATTAATATCGACGCATAACAGTACAAATATTAAACACTCAATGCATCTTATAAGGACAATCATCAGATAACACTAGGATAACATAAGATAACATAACGAATCACAAGGATCATAAATATAATCACAAGAATCACACAATATACTACCCACCCAACCTACCCTACAAGGTTAGAACCTCCAGGACACATAAGCAATGCTCAAGCCCAGGTTCCAATTGATTTTAACCATTTAAGGTCTCAGGGTTGGAGACTATTCTAAGGAACAAGGAGGTGTCTACATCCCACTAACAATCAATTCCAACATCAACTAGATCAATCAAACAATATTATTCATCATTAAATCATGGCGCAAGGGTAATTATCATCTTTATAAATCATACCTTAACATCTAATTCATGGCGCATGTGGTATCTAATTCTAACAATCATTCATCAACCTTAATATTCGTTGCGCATGAGAGTAAACAAACTCTAGAACATTCACAAGACAACTTAATTAATGGCATAAGAGAAAAATAGTTACTAATCAGTCATACCACAAGATAAATTAAGGCATAGTTTAGTCACACAATTCGACATTTATTCCATGGCGTGTGGGAAGTGTAACATCTAAACAATCTTTCCTTACAATAGTTTTCAATGTGCAACAAGTAAATAACCAACAACCATTCATTACATTGACCTTTCATTGTGCGCAAGAAGTAAAAGGCCAAACAATCATACATTACATTAAATTTCATTGCGCAACAAGTAAATAACCAACAACCATTCATTACATTGACTTTTCATTGCGCACAAGAACTAAATAACCAACAACCATTCATTACATTGAATTTTCACTTGCATGCAAGAAGTAAATGGCCAACTAATCATTCATTACATTAAATTTGCATTGTGCAAGAAGTGAACTACACACCTGACCATTCATACCTCACCATATCTTGGTGCAAATAAACACCAATAGAGTTTAAGCGAAAGAATTCTAACCTATTAAATTCAGGGTGCAAAGGAAATAATTCAAGCAATCACACGTCAACTTATTCATGGTGCGCAAGGGTAATCACATTATTTACAATGGCGCAAGAGATCAAACAATAATCGATCAATTCAATATTTCAATCCTAGAAGTGATCCATCTAGGTCGAAGGAAAAATTTCAATCACCTCTTATCTTTCCACCACTTCTCTTTACATCGCTACAACTATGTACAATAGATGTCACTCACTCATGTGTCATTAGGTTATACCTTAAAACCCTACAATTATTAAAATAAATATATGGAATGATAATTTCAATACTACTGTAACCTCGATTAGTGTAAGTCTACAATCAGATTAATCATAGTTACCAATTCAATAAATAATAAATTAAGAAATAACATTTTAACAATAACACAATGGTCCACATCATTCATCTACAAAAACTTTTGAATAAGTATAGGTTCAACAAGTAATATGGGTGATCTCTGCTAACATCGGTCTACTGTATTCTCAATTAATCATTCTGAAGAGTTATATTTCCCAAGGTTGTGGAGCGAATTGGTGCCAAAGGGGCAGAGATTTTATGGAACATCACCAAGAGAAATCGCGTGCCGGGTGAAATGGGTGAATTCAACGTAGCAGATTACTATGCATGGAAACTTCAGGGATTCCACTTTAATCTCAGATTTTAAGGATTGGATATCATCTCAGGGTAGGAGAGCACAAATCGTGGTGTAATGAATGGAAAAAACAATGTTATGGAGGGGCACCTCGCTAAGATAATTTTGAAATGAAAATATGTGTAACACCTCAAACACATAGCCAAAAAGGGGTAGAGTTCGTTGTAAGAGAGTAATTTACTGAGAAATGAAGCAACACAACTCCACAAATTTATCTGTGATCTCCACGATTTTTTGGAGTAAGGATTGAACGCGCAGGGAGATAGAACGTATTTATTATTGTTTGGGAAAGGATTTGAAGTGAAGGAGATGTTGGGAGAGATTAAATTACTCAGAGGAAATGGATCAATGATGGGAGACTGCTCTACGCAGGGAAATTATCCAAGTAAATCACAGGGTAATAAAAAGAAAATGGTCGAGAACAAGACTCCAACAATGCAGAGAAGAAGAACGAATTTGGGAAAGACCACAAAATTTCATTGGGCATTGGCCCCGATATTCGTTGGGCAAAAGAGAGATGTGTCGATCCTTGTGCTCTCCCCATCACACTGAGAAAAGGATGAAAAAATCATTGTATAAGACCGAAAAATGTTGGGCAACTTTAAGAAGGGAATGTTGTGTAAAAACATAAGAAATCGTGAAGAATTCAGAGAAGGGGTTGTTGTACATGATTGGAAGACATTGGAACAAAACACCAACACCAGGCTAACTTCTCACTGGAAAACGCAAAGAACCTATTTGAAAAAATATGAGATTACTCCTTGGGAAAGGACATTGGGCGAACTGTGGAATATAAAAAAAAACGCAGAGATAACTTGAAGAAATTCGTTGTACAAAATCAGGAATCGCAATGAAAGGGGTGAGGATTCACCAAGAAAAAGTAGATAAGTCCTTGTGTAATAACGTGGAACTGTCGGTCCAAGGAAGTGGAATGGTGAGTAGTAAGAGAAAATTCATTGTGTATAAGAAGGATGGCAACGCAGATAAATCCAATTAATTTCAGAGCCTGGGTTTTCACCAGGTAGAAAATGAAACAAAACCCCAAGATGAATCATAAGGCTGGGAATTTCTCATTGAGAAATATCTAGAATAAAGTGCCCTAATCAATCAGAGTAAAAAAAAAATCCAACCTTGAATAGAGTTCCCAGAAGTGCGCATGCAATTAAATTAAACTACAATTAAATTGAAACTGAATGAGCACAATCTTAGTTTAGGATTACTGTAACCGGAGGCGAAGAATTCAAAGTTGTTATTCCGCTCTTGCGCTCCCTCCTGTCTCCTTCTTTCTAATCACTAAGACCTCACCGGGACCTCCTAGACAATGCCAGGGGTACTCTTCTTCCCCCTAAGCCCCCTGAGTCACAAAGGGGCCACACACACAACCAGAGAAAATCTAGCTTCCAGCTCACCTTGCAAGGTCGAGCTACCACTCTCTATTCGAGTTGGGTATCCCAACTCCCACAAGAAAAACTAGTCAAGAAAAATCCGACAGCATAACCTTAAGCATACCAATCCTCTCCCTTTCTTCTTCTCTGCCATTACTTTTATAGGGTTCTTCTTAGTGACCACTTGCAAAATGCACATTAAATTATTTTTATTAAAAATTAATTAGGAAATACTCTCCCCCGTACACTTGCCACCCAATCCCTTAGTTGCGCCAAAAATTCATTTAATTAATTAAATTAATTGTCAATTTCCCTCACCCACCTAAAAGCGTTCCTAAATACGCTCCTTGATGTCTCTTTATTCCCTCAATTTCCTTTAATGAATGGCGCATTTCTTAAAGCTTAGTTGAGTTTTATTTAGGAAAGTTCTCTAGACTAGATTCCTTTCTATGTTCCACATTCATTTTTGCATTTAAATTCCCTTTTTTGTCTAATTTCCAAATTAACATGTCTTTGCACATAAACAATAATTAATTCTTAGATAAATTAATTCTCCTTTAAATTCTTAATTTGATTTTTCTTCATCCCCCTTTTATTAATTGATTAATTAATTTTTAGTCCTCCTACCCTATTTAGACCTAGGCTTAGCATTTCTTTTAAGGGAAATTTTATAATTAATCAAATTTACTCATACAACATTTATTTTAAGGCTGACCACATCAAAATAAAATATTGTTTTCTAGGCACCTAGGTTCATTGAATCACCAATGTTAAAAATCATGGCATGCCCTTCAAGACGCACTATGTGCTCCAAGGGTGTCACTCACCTTTAGTCATGTTTCATTTATGCGACATGCCCTTCAATATGCACTACGTGCTCCAAGGGTGCCACTCACCTTTGATTGATTTTGGTATAAGTTTAACCCTTGGAGTCAATGCTCCATCAGGCGACCTTGTGGGAGACTAAGGGCCTCTAAGGAATAAGGACCCTACCTTATTGCACGCCTCTTAAAATCTTCGTGAGCGACTGTCTTAGTATTCCCTCACAGCATCGTGTATCTCTCGAACTAGGTAATCGTTAGCCTACAGTTTGATCCACAATGAGAGTGCTAGTAGGTCATGGCAGGGTTGCTGCCACACCTCTTGCTCAATATCTCTAGTTGTCGTGCATAGTCCCTTTACTTCTAATGTGAGTCTGATTAGAAATCAATCGTCAACCTTCATTCATTAACGAAACATGTCAACGATCCATAAACAACATCATAATATACTTGATCATAGGTCACATATGCATAAACAAAAATACCCAAACCATATACAGTCCACTCCCTGACTCGATCCAGAGTCCAAGGAGGTCCATCGACGCCATCAACATCCTCAATCTGTCAAGAGTCCTGCACAGTTAGGAGAAACTAATCAATAGCACTTGTCTATACATAAATCACATAACATAACATAACATTATAATCCACAATCTCATCATCAGAATCCATAAGTGAAGCAGAGAATCATATAATGAACTGGATCACTTACACGCAAGTGTCCTCAAAGAATAAGTCACATCAGGTGTACGCAAGAGAGGGATGTTACACCTTTATTGAGAAAGAAAAAAGGACAAGTAAAGGAGAAAATCCCATGATTTTTCCACCATGTCCATCATAAGAAAGATATGGTTGATTTTTTGTCATTTCCTTTCTTGGTTTTGCAAAAAAAAAAAAAAATTAGTCATAGGTTATCGATGTAAATCTATACTGCATTGAAAACTTATTAGCAAGGTTTACTATACATAATTTGTTATGAACATAAATATACATTTGAAGTAGATATTAATAACATAATAATTAAATGATAATTGATAAATAATAATTATTAATAATGAAAGGACATGTATCAAAGGACATGACTATTGGTTAAGGGCACCTACGTGGGTATATAAGTGAGCCCTAATTCTCATTTGTAATCATCTTACTATTCATATATATATATATATTTGATTACTATATTCTAGATATTTTGGATTATTTGTGCATGACGAACTTTATTCATCTCATTTGGTATCAGATCTCCTTCTTGGTGATTCCGCTGATTACTGGATGTTGGCCAACAATTTTTTTTCAGAGTTTCTCTAAAGTTAGGGTCTTCGACCAACTCAAGCCTTTGGTCATATAAGCCATATTAAAACTCAGAATTTCGTTGAAGATATTCCACTACAAATTCAAAATAAGTACGTAACTGGTTTATGAATAAAAGGAAAAAATAAATAAAATTAAAGTGTTTCAATACAAAAGTTACATAATAAAATTATAAAGTCAAACTATGAAATACAAATGTGAAATCCCAAACGAAACCTCACCTCAAAGGTCACGATCATTCATTAAAAAAAAAGTTACTAAGTTAAAAATAAAAAATATTATTTTTAAGAGAAAATATATTTTAGTGGGGTTGTTAAAAAGGTTTTTTTTTTTTACATAAATGTTACCACAAAGTGTAAAAATGTGAATTGAGTAATTGAAGTTACGTAAGAGTATTTGAGGTTTTTAAAATAAAAAATAGAAAGTAAAAAGAGTATTTAAAGGTGTTTTAAAAAAATAAATTTTTAATATATATAATATATTACAAAAAGATTATTAAAAAAACAAGGTATAACAAAAAGTATAAGAGAGAAACCATTAAAAGAAATTGCAAGAAGCAAAAGCAAGACAAATGACCAATTACTAAAAAAAATAAAGAACTCATACCTCATACATCGAAATTAATTATCAAAGGGATATTATAAAAATAATCTTAAGTTCATATTCAAGTTATAAAAAGTGCATAGATTTATATATTATTTGTGGATAAAGGAGAAGTAAATGTATATAATGGGGTGATCTTTTTAAAAGGGTATTAAATTAAGACACTATTAAATCACTTAATATAAAAGTATTTTTATAAAGTATAAAAAAATTGTAAATGAAATAT
>ML787690.1:104805-118033 GCA_009831015.1 Picea engelmannii | reverse complement strand
GCCGCTTGTATTTAAGTAAACAATCCAAGCTCAAATCCACGGTGCTTTCTGAGCTTCATGCTACACCCATAGCGGGGCACTCAGGGTTCACCAAAACATATGACCGAGTCAAACGTTCTTTTTTCTGGGATGGTATGAAACAGAACATGCGTAAGTTTGTCGCTGAATGTGAGGTGTGTCAACGCAACAAGGGAGAAACAGTCAAATCTCCAGGCACCCTCCAACCGCTTTCGATTCCCCCTGCTACTTGGAAGGATATCTCTATGGACTTTATTACAAGCTTACCCAAATCGGGGAATAAATCAGTCATAATGGTGGTGGTGGATCGCCTTTCCAAGTATGCTCATTTTTGCTCTCTTCCCCACCCATTTACTGCATCCACAGTGGCTTAAAATTTTCATGGACCAGGTCTTCAAGCTTCATGGCATGCCGCACTCTATTGTTTCCGATCGAGACCCAACTTTCACAAGCAATTTTTGGCAAGAGTTGTTTAATCTACAAGGCACACAATTGCATCTCAGCTCAGCTTATCATCCCCAAACGGATGGTCAAATGGAAGTTGTCAACAAGTGTTTGGAAACATATCTGAGGTGCTTTGCCTCTGAAAAACAACACCAATGGGCTCAATGGTTACCCCTCGTTGAATGGTGGTACAACACTACATACCATACAGCCACTCGCATGACTCCTTTTGAAGCGGTATATGGACAGAAGCGACCTTCAGTTCTCTCATACTTACCGGGTAACTTGAAGGTCCAAGCGGTTGACCAAACACTTACAGTCCGAGAGGATATCCTTCGTACCCTTAAAGAGAACTTGGTCATGGCATAGAATAGGATGAAGCAGCAAGCAGATCAAGGTCGCTCTGAACGTCAATTTGCAGAAGGGGATCAGGTGTTTCTATGACTGCAACCATATAAGCAAACTTACCTCAAGGTCGAGCATTGTCAGAAGCTAGCACCCAAATTTGATGGCCCTTACACAGTTCTCAAGCGTGTGGGACAAATCGCATATCATTTAGCTCTGCCCAGCCAGTCGAAGCTACATAATGTTTTTCATGTTTCATGCGTGAAGAAGGTGATTGGAACTAGGTTCCAAATTCAAACCAACCTTCCAGAGTTAGCTGAAGAAGGATCCATTTGGCTATAGCCAGAAGCAGTTTTGGACCAGCGTGAGTGTCGCCTGCGTCAGAGAACCATCAAGGAAGTTCTAGTACAGTGGAAAGATATGACTCTAGCAGATGCCACTTGGGAACCAGCTACCATTCTACAACAGTTTCCACATCTCAAGCATTGAGGACAAGGTTGTTTTTAAGGGGGCGGACATGTTAAGGTCCTAACCCACACATAGGTAGATCAATGTATTCGGATGTAATAAAGGTCAATATTAATAAGGCCTTTCAATAAAATAGAATAAGGCGGATGTAAGAAGACCTAATAGAAGCTTCTGCTTCTAGAAGGATCTTCCTCTAGATGCTTCTCTTAATAGACACATTTAGTATAAATAAGGGTCGAGGGTATGAGAACCCTAGCTTGGATATTATTGTAATAGAGCACTGCTCGATTGGAGGTTTCCCCATCGAAGAGGCCTGTGAACATTTCTTTCTGAATCAAAGTGCTATTTATATTGCTATTGTTATATCATTTCTGTGTATTGTGAAGATTATGCTGGATATTTTACTATTATTCTGCCATTTCTAGCATTTTATTTCTGTTCTGCATATTTTATATATGTGGTATCTTGCACCCATGGTATGAATAGTAATCATCAAACTCTTTGTTGCAATATTCACCTCCATTGTCTGATCTAAGACACTTCAACCTTTTTCCTATCTCATTCTCAACCAAATCTTTCCATTTCTTAAAAGTATAAAAAAACATCAGATTTTTGTCGAATGCAATAAACACAAGTTTTTCTAGTTGCATAATCAATAAAAGTAACATAATAACGAGAGACACCAAGAGATGATACCTGAGCAGGTCCCCATACATTTGTATGCCCAATATCTAACCTTTCACTCTTCTTTTCTTTTCTGACTCTAATAAATTTGACTCTCTTATGTTTTCCATAAGCACAATGCTCACATAAATCCAAATCAATTTTTTTAAGATCTGGAAACAAATTTATTTTGTGAAGTATCTGCATCCCCTTCTCACTCATGTGTCCAAGCCTATGATGCCATAGTAATATATCCACTCCTGTAGAAGTTAAAGATATAGAAGAATCAATATTACCAGTACATAAATACAATGTACCTACCTTCTCTCCTTTTGCTATCACCAGTGATCCTTTGGTGACCTTCCACGCCTTATCTGTAAATATAGATATACAACCTTCACTTGCCAAATTCCCTGTTGAAATCAAAACTTTCCTTAGATATGGAATGTGTCTTACCTCTTTCAATAACCATTGGTTTCCATTCTTTTTCTTTATTTGTACCTTACCCATTCCAACAATTTTGCATGGTGCATAATCACACAAATGAACCTGTCCAAAATCACCTTGAACATAATCTAGAAAATGTTTCCTATGGGGTGTGGCATGAAATGAAGCCCCTGAATCTACTACCCAAGACTCATAAATATTATCTATAGAAAGAATCAAAACATCTTGTAACACATCACCTATTACATTTGCCTCTTGATTTTTCTCCCACGTTTTGTCTCTTTGTTTCTTTAGAGCTCTACAATATTTCTTCAGATGTCCTTTTTTCCCACAATTCTAGCACTCTATTTTTTCCAATTTGGATTTGGATCTGCCCTTCCTAGAATTCTCATGGTTCCCTGAGCCCTTTCCTCTATCCTTTTGTCTTCCCTTGTTCTCCACAGTCAATGCATTACATGATGGCTCATCTGTGCTTTTCCATTGCATTTCCTCACTAAGGATAACACCAACAACATCATCAAATTTTAGAGTGTTTGAACCAGAGACAAAGTTACTTACAACCATGACCAAGCCATTCCACCTTTATGGAAATGAGCACAATATTAGAAGAGCCATGACCTCATCATCAAATTCCACTTTTATAGAACTTAGTTGATTAGTAATCATATTAAATTCATTTAAATGATTTGCAATAGACCCACCCTCTCACATATTTATATTAAATAATATCTTCATTAGAAATACATTATATTGGACGTCGAGGTTTTTTCATACATTTTATCCAATGCACCCATCAACTCCTTCGTTGTATTTTCTTTTGAAAAATTGAAAACCATCGACGCAACCAGGATCAGTTGTATCGTTCCTAGTGCCTTTCTATTAAGAGCCTCCCATTCTTCATCCTTCATGGTCGCCTACTTCTTTTCCATTCTTCCTAATGGTGGGAATAGATCTTTCTAATATAAATAATCTTTCATATACATCTTCCATAACTGGTATCTTTTTCCGTTAAATTTCTCGACCCTAAACTTTCCATCTTCCGTCATTGCTCCCACTCGAACCAGGGACCCTCTTTTCCTGCGAGTTACATTTTTCTATGATACCAGTTGTTAGAAAAACAGGATTGCGGAGCAATAAAATAATACAAATGTGGAAATAAAACATAGAAGATACACAATACAATAGAGACATAGATGTGTGGTTCACCCTGTGTGGGCTACGTCCACCAGAGAAATTTCCAATCTTTCCTTTTTATTATCCAACAAAATGAAGGGATACAACCTACAACACACTGGCTATAACTTCCTCTTCTTTCTCTCACAGTATCATCTCTCAAAATAAAATATTCAATATAATACACAACCGAAATACAATTCCTCATAAGATAGGGTTTCCTTTTAGGGAAAAAAACGTTAAAAATAAATTCTACCGTTACATCTGGGACCTTATAATGAACGGTCCAGATTGACTGCAAAACTACAATATTTTACAAGGCAATTTTTCCCAATATTTCGCTTCAGGGGTGTTTCCCCTGAATCCCCTGCTAGGGGGGGCGATGACTATTATGGGGGGGAAATATCCCCCACACCTCCCCTGTTAGGGAATGGGGTCCAATTAGGGCTGAAACAAACCTATGAATCAATAATATAATCAGGCTCCAAAACCAAAAATGTCATTCCCTGCCTTTCCATTGGCATGCCATGCATGGCCTGCCTTGTCTTTCCTTGCCTTGCCATGAAATGTCATGTCATGCCTTGCCAAGTCATGTCATGCCATTCCTTGACTTTTCATGACATTCCTTGCCTTTCCTTTCCTTTCCATGCCATGTTTTTCCATGCCTTTCTTTTCCATTCCATGTCATGCCATGCCATTCCTTTCCTTGTCTTTCCATGCCATGACATGTCATTTCTTACCTTTCCATGACATGCCTTACTAATCCATGCCCTGCCTTTTCAAGCCATTTCTTGCCTTGCCATGCCATGCCATGTCATGCCTTGTCACACAATGCCTTTCCTTTTCATGCCATGCCATGTGTTTCCTTTCCATGCCATGCCTTGCCATGTCGTGACATGCATTGTCTTTCCATTCCATGCCATGGCATGCCTTTCCTTTCCATTACGTGCCTTTCCATGCCATTCCTTTCCATGACATGCCTTTCCAAGCCATACCATTGCATGTCATGCCATGCCATGGAATGTCTTACCTTGTCATGCCATGTTATGCCTTACCATGCCATGCCTTGCTTTGCATCCATGGCATGCCATGCCTTGCTTTGCATCCATGGCATGCCATGCCTTGTCTTTCCATGCCTTGCCTTGACATGACATGTCTTTCCTTTCCATGACATGCCTTTCCTTTCCATGACATTCCATGCCATTTTCATACCATTCTTTTCCAAGCCAATAAATGATATTAACCAAGTTCAAACAAGTCAATGGGAAGTCCTAAACACCACAAATCAAAAAGGAAATTATAGTTGTTATAAAACTTGTGATTAAGATGTTTAACTTCATAAACATGACAAGTTACAAAAGGACAAATATAACAACCCTTAAAACAAGTAATCATGCATTAAAAGGGGCCTGAAAATGCAGGCCTAAACTAGGTTTTAGATAATAAAAAAATGCTTGTTGAAATGGAATATGGCACATAACATCCCTAGAATATTCAAGACATCAATCCTTAAAGAGTTGAAAATTATGACATAAATGCAATAAAATGTGTCAAGTTGTATTTTAAGGGTGAAATATGACAATTAAACCCTAGACGTCAAGCTAACAAGGATGGAAATTGAGGGTAAGTCCTAATCTAACCAAAAAATTCAGGGTTCAAGACAAGCTTAGTTCAAGAAGAATACAAGATAACGTGCAATATCACCACTTTGATAAAAAAAATATTTAATACATTCAAGAAATAAACATCAATGATTTAGAAAGAGCACTTACTAGGTAAATCAATGGTCATCCATGAATTCCTAACTAAACAATCATCCACAAAACTTGAAACATAGATATAAGGTATCTTCATAATTTTGAAACATGGATTATCATAATTAATAGGATTTACATAGAAAGGGATGTCCCTAAATACATTTATGTTCCATCATTATGGTGCAGTCTCATTATACTTTTGATCCATAATGCCTTGCCTTTGCATTCCTTGTCATGCCATGCTTTGCATTAACTTGCCTTGCCATTCCATGCCTTGCCTTTCCTTGTCTTTCCATGCCATGCCTTGACTTTGCATTCCTTTCCATGGTATGCCTTGCATTTCCTTTCCTTTCCATGTCATGCATTTCCTTGCCTTTCCATGCCATACCATGCCATGCCATGTTGTCATGCCTTTCATTGTCTTTCCTTGTAATGTCATGCATTGCCTTTCCTTGTAATGTCATTATTTTCCTTTACATGCCTTGCCATGACATGCCTTTCCTTCCCTTTCCATGCCATGCCATGCATTTCCTTTCCTTTCCATGCCATTTCATACCTTCCCTTTCCATGCCATGTCATGCCATACCATTCCTTTGTATGTTTTTCCATGTTATTCCTTTCATTTCCTTACCTTGTCATGCCATGCATTGCCTTGCCTTGCCATGCCATGCCATATCACATCATGCCTTTCCTTTCCTTTCAATGTCATGCCAGACCTTTCCTTGCCTTTCTTTACCATGCCACACCTTTCCTTTACATGCCATGTCATGCCTTTCCTTTCCATCCCATACCATGTCTTTCCTTTCCATGCCATGCCTTGCCTTGCCTTCACTTACCTTTCCTTGCCATACTATGCCATTTCATGCCTTGCCTTGCCAAGAAATGGAAAGGAAAGACATGGCATGGAAAGGAAAGTTATGGGTTGGAAAGACAAGGCATGTCATGGAACTTCAAGGACTTATTTATATATTCCATGCCATTCCATGTCATGCCTTGCATTTCCTTTCCATTCCATGCAATGCCATGCCTTTCCTTTCTATTCCATGCATTTCCTTTCCATCTCATGCCTTGCCTTTCCATGCCATGCCATGCATTTCCTTGCCTTGTCATGCCATGCCATGCCATGACATGTCTTTCCTTGCCATCCCATTCCTTTCCTTTGCATGCCTTGTCTTTCCATGCCATGCATTGCCTTGCCTTTCCATCCCATTGCATCCCATGCCATACCTTGCCTTGCCTTGCCTTTCCATGCCATGCCATTCCTTACCTTTCCATTCCATGCCATGTCATTATTTTCATTTCCATGCATTTCCATGCCATGCCTTACCTTTCCATGCCATGCCATGCCATACCTTGCCTTTCAATGCCATGCCTTGCCTTGCCTTGTCATGCCATGCCATGCCATTCCTTGCATTCCCTTGCCATGGCATGCCTTGCATTGCCTTTCCTTGCATGCCTTTCCATGCAATGCCTTGTGATTCCTTGCCTTTACATGCCTTGTCATGCCATGCCTTCCATTGCCTTTCCATGTCTTTCCTTGGCTAACCACAATTCATCGAAAAGGTACTTTCATTATGATATTCATAAAACTAATTGTTTGTAAAAATATAGTTATTTTCATCGTTTGAGAGAATTTGTTATCAAGTTAATTTAATAAATAAGCCATGGCATTCATGTATCATACCTTTTTTCTTGCCTAAAAACAATAATGCTTGTACTAAATGAAAAATTTTAATACGTAAAAATTACAATCAAAGGATTCATTAAGCAGGTAATAATACCATTTGTTATCCCATATATCATAGATAAAAATACTTGCATGAGAATTTCAATGTCATAACATAAGCTCTCTTTATTCATATACCTAATTTATCTTCATTGTTGTGAAACATGGATTATCATAATTAATAGGATTTACCTAGACCTAGACCTAGCCCTTGCCTTTCCTTACCATGTCTATCTTTTCTTATCCTTGTCATGTTTTTCCTTGCCTTTCCTTGCCTTGCCTTACTTTTCCTTGCCTTGATTTTCCTTTCCTTGCATTTCCTTGCCTTGAATTTACATGCCAACATGTCCCTAAATTGCTTGAGGAGGCAAGTTGCAACTCGCGATAAAACTCAAACCAAGACTCGAATGGAAATTTCATTAGTTGCATTGGATCTCAGGCATTGATTTTTTATCTAGTGGGGCCCTTCCACTATCATTATGTTGACCGAAACACCGTTCGTTGGAGGATCTTTAACACTAGGGTGTTGCTCAATGAGACATAGTGCAATTTTTGAACAAGAGATTGATTTTCAAAAAAACTATGTCGAGTGATTATGGGTGGCATGGCTGCATGGGCCTTAGCCAAACAAACTTGTGGGAGCTTACAAAACTCTGTTATGATGCTTGGTTTGGGTTTTATGCCTCTGGGCCAAATTGGCGACATGTCCCTGAATGGTTTGAGGAGGTGAGTTGCAACTTGTGATAAAACTCAAACCGAGACTCGAATGGACGAATCGTTAGTTGAATTGGATCTGGAGCATCAAGTTTCAGCTATCAGTGCCCCTCCACTAACATTATGAGGACCAGAAAACTCTTTGTTGGAGGATCTATGACACTGGGTTTTTCTCAATGAGGCATAGTGCAATTTTTGAACAAGAGGTCAATTTTCAATAACATTGTGTCACACGATTATGGGTAGTGTGGTCGCGTGGGCCTTGGTCAAAGAAACTTACAGGAGCTTATGAAACTCTGTCATGCTACTTGGTTTGTATTTTATTCCCATGGACCAAATTGGCGACATGTCCCTGAATGACTTGAGGAGTCGAGTTTCAACTCGCAATAAAACTCAAACCAGGACTCTGATGGATGAACCATCAGTTGGATTGGATCAGGATCACCGAGTTTCAGCTAGTGGGGCCCCTTAACTATCATTTCGTTGACTGAAAAACCATTTGTTGGAGGATCTCCGACACTAGGTTTTTTCTCAATGAGGCATAGTGCAATTTAGGAACAAGCGATCAATTTTCAAGAACACTGTGTCAAGCGATTGTGGGTAGCTTCGTCACGTGGGACTTTGGCCAAATAAAATTGTGGGAGCTTACAAAACTCCGTTATGCTACTCGGTTTTGATTTTATGCCCCTGGACCAAATTGACGACATGTCCTTGAATGGATTGAGGGTGTGACATGAACCTCGCAATAAAACTCAAACTGGGACTTTGATGGATGAAATGTTAGTTGCATTGGATACGGAGCACCGAGTCATCTAGTGGGGCTCATGGACCAACAAGGACAAGAATTATAGGGGGCTATGATTCCATGAGAGAGGGGGACTTAAGGGGCTAAGTCATTTTATCATATTTTATTTACCCATAATTGTTTTAATTGAGAGAAGTGGTTACCTAAGCGTCTTGGGGAAGACCATGTGGTTCTTTATTTCCAAGTAATTATATAAACCCATATTGTGGTTTTTTTGGGTGTTCTCCTCCATACACACTTTCACATTTTCATTCATTGTGCTCATTCATCCTTGGTCTTGATTGGGAATGGAAAAACGAATTGTTGGGAGAGAAACCATGAATTTGTGCTTGCATGCCTGATATGCATTGGCATGTGCTAAATTTTACTCACAACTATGAGTCTTGAGAGTCCCAGCATGCTATTAACTATGTATCACATAAAATTTTCTCTAATTCATGTTCTATTTTCTTCTACAGTTGACAGAATTTGGCACTTCAATAAAATTACACCAGTGGAGAAAATGCATAAAAAGGGTGAAAATGGTTTTTTTAGGAAGCCATAACTTTCAACTCATGTATCAAAATGAGGAATGAGTATAGTCATTGGAAAGATGATTAAGAGGATAATAACATTGAATAATTATAATTTGGAGAATGATGATATATTTCCTTCATGAATTGAGCAGAAAAAGGACATGTAGCATTATTTGACATAGTTTCTATAATATTCATAATTCTAACAAAATGGTTGCTTGCACATTTTGTAGAATTAGGGAGTATAACCATATCAAATCAATATAATAATTCATATTCAAGAAATGGAGGAAGGAGAGGGAGCCTCCATTCAAGATAAAGAAGCAAAAGTTCAAAATATCAGTGTTGGTAATGCAAACACTGAATCAAATGGGAACAGGAGCATAGGGGAGAAAGAAACCTTAATAGAGACTGTGAGAAGCATGAAAATAGAAGTGCAGAGTTACACAACAGAAAATTATAGGTTGATGAGAAAACATAATTACCTAAGTTCTCAAGTGATGCAAAGCCTAAATCAACTGCATAGGAAATCAAGGAATGGATTAGACTCAAGGCAGGAGGAAGAGGAAAGATATCATGAAAGAAGGGTTAACTATAGAAGAGATACTCATTCAATATGTGCTAGAATAACTCATAGACATCACTCACCACCTTAATTAGCAAGGAAATTCTATGCATATGAAGTCTCCATAAGCAGTCTAGAAGTGTCTCTTTTTAGACACCAAAGAAGAAGACATGAATTAGACAATTTGCAAGGAGAGTTGAGGAAGCTTAAGCCACCATCCTTTGATGGTGAAATATAAAGGGAATATGATGTTGAAGCGTGACTTCTTGGACTCGAGAGGTATTTTCAATTGCATAACTACTCATCAAACCTAGAAGCAAGAATTTCCACTTACCATTTACATGGGAAAGATGATATGTGGTGGGGTTAGTTGAAGCAAGTTGAGAACAATAATGAGATTAGGATCACTTGGAAGTAGTTCAAGCAGTATTTTTAGAAGGAGTACCTTTCATATCAATTCTATAACAAGAATATGCAATATTTATTTGAATTAAGGTTGGGAAGCATGACCATGACAGAATATGAGAAGACATTATTGGGATTGTTGAAGTATGTAGGATTTATCAAGGATGAAAAAGTGAAGATACAAAGGTTTTTAAGTGGACTGTCATCCTTTTATAAGGAAAATATTCAGTATGATGAGCCTAGAACTTTGATAGATTCCATCAGGAAGGCTAAGTACCTGTATGATCAAGGCAAGGGTAGAGAATCCATGCAAACATCTTGGAAGGATAAGAAGAAGGAGAAATATGATTAGAGGAGGAAGGGGTTCAAACCTCCTTTACATATAAACAACCCTAATAAAAATCAGCAAGATTAGTCAACTAAAGATGAATCCATGAAAGAATACTCCTTGGGAAAAAAGAGGAAGACAACCAATCCAATGTTGGGGGAGCAAAGAAAATCACCTATACAAGGATTTACCTCACAGAGGAGATAAAGAAAATACCATGCACAAAATCCAAGAGGCTACAATTGTAGAGGACATGGGAAAGATATATGCAACCTTAGAGGAACGATAAGAAGAGTACCAATCCAATTTGATCGAAGTAGAAGGTAAGATCATTAATCATCCTATTGCTATTTTAATTGATTCAGGAGCAAGTCATTGTTACATTGATCCTAAAATAGTGGATAGATTACATTTGGAGAAAAGTAATCTTGAAAGTTCAAGTTTGGTTCAACTATCCACTGGAACCAAAAGAAGCATCAATGAGGTTGTTAGAAGTTGTCCAATAAATCTGAATGGAGTGAGTACTAATGTTGATATGAATATCATATGATTGGGATATTATGACATCCTAATTGGAATGGATTGGTTGGAACAACACCGTGCTATCCTAGATTGTCATAACAAGACCAGAAGGAAAACATAGCACTGTGAAAGGAATTCCAAGACCCATTTCTATAAGGGAGATTTCTTCCTTACAATTGAAAAGATATATCAGGAGAGGGTGTCAAATGTATGCAGCTAATGTGGAGGATACAGGAAATACAAAAGGGCCAAGCCTTGGAGATTTTCCTATATTGCAAGAGTTTGAATATGTATTCCAAGAAATACCAGGATTTCCACTGAAGAGGGAGATACATTTCTCTATTGATTTAGTACCAGGAGTTTTCCCAATATAAAAAACTCCTTACAAAATGAGTACACTTGAGTTTGAAAGAATTACAAATGCAACTAGAAGAATTATTGAGGAAAGGGTACATACAACCAAGTGTTTCACATTAGGGAGCACCAATACTCTTTGTCAAAAATAAGGATGGAACATTGAGGTTATGTATCGACTTTAGACAGTTGAATAAAGCCACGATAAAGAAGAAATACCCTCTACCCAAAACTGATGACCTCTTTGATCAGCTAACAGGGACAAAGATATTTTCAAATATAGACTTGAGATGTTACCATCAGGTAAAAATCAAAGAAGAAGACATCTATAAGACAACCTTCAGAACCAGGTATGGACATTATGATTTTGTAGTGGTGCCCTTTGGATTGACCAATGCACCAATTGCCTTTATGTTCTTAATGAATGGCATATTCATAAATTATCTAGATAAGTTTGTCATTATGTTCTTGGATGACATACTTATTTATTCTAAGTCTGAGGAAGAGCATGAACATCACTTGAGGTTGGTGTTGCAAGTGTTGAGGGAACATAAACTTCATGCCAAGCATATTAAGTGTTATTTTTACCAAGAACAAATCCATTATTTGGGGCATATTATTTCAGAACAAGGTATAACAGTAGATACGAAAAAGATTGAGTCCATTAGAGGATGGCCAACACCCAAGAATGTTTCAGAAATCAGATATTTTATGGGATTAATTGGATACTACAAGAGGTTTATAGCAGAGTTCTCCATGATTTTTCATCCCATCACTTCTTTACAAGAGAAGGGAATTAAATTTGAATGGACAGTTGAATGTGAAGAGAACTTTAATTTGTTGAAAGCATTAATTACTAGTGCACCTATTTTAAATATTGTTGACCCAAATTAGAATTTTATGGTATTTATAGATGCATGCAAGGAAGGACTTGGTGGATTCCTCACTCAAAATGGACATGTCATTGGTTATGAATCCAGAAAAATCAAAGAACATGAGAGGAATTATGACACACATGATTTGGATCTTGCTGCCATAGTTCATGCATTGAAAATGTGGAGACATTATCTCATGGGAAAGAGATTTGAATTAAGGACAGACCATAGTGGTATGAAATATTTTTTTGAACAACTAACTTTGAATGCCAGTCAAACAATATGGCTAGAATTTTTAAGTGAATGTGACTTTGACAACAAGCATATCAAGGGAAAATAAAATAAAATTTTTGATGCACTCAACAAAAGAGTACATCTTATGCATGCTACAATTGTTAGCATGCATCAATCATATTGTTGTGGGGTATTCTACCCTACAGACTAATAAGCTAGGGCTCTAAACTTATACGCAAATCATGACCCTTAAGATTTAACTTTTAACCTTCTACCCAAAATCTCAACCCCTTTTCCAGCAAACAATGGAAGAATCGACTCACCTTTTTAACGATGATTGAAGTAGATCCTCCGTTGAGCCTTCTATTTCCTCGCTGCTTCTGTCATTTCTACAAAGCTTCCTGCAATCAAGGTAAGACTACACATGCATGCTACTAATCTACTAGAGGGTTAGAAATAACACATAAATCAAATAACATAGATAAGATTCATGAACTTGGGACGGGAAAAGCATCTTTTTCATTAGTCTCAAAATGAATCACTTACAATGAGTTCTGAGACTGGCCACCATTCCTCGATCCTAATCCTGGGCTCCTCCTCTTCTTTTGTCCTCCAACTGCTGCAACATGAAGTTCTCCTGAAGCTTGAGGCAAAGCTAAAGGGTGGGGACAATAATGGACTTGGCAATTTGGTAGAGTTTCTTTGCTATCCTTTTTTCCTCCTTGTAAATAGTACCCCTACCCCTCCTTTTATAGGCTAGAAGGAGCTAGGGTTTTAGGCGAACTCTCGGCCATGCATGGCAAAGAGTTCCAGTTAACTGACAAAAAGCCTCGTGTCCCGGCGGAAACTTTCCTGATTTTTTGCTTTGTT
>ML787690.1:76298-91190 GCA_009831015.1 Picea engelmannii | reverse complement strand
CGCGGGTCACCCGCGGGCAGGGCTTCTGCAGGCCGCGGGTACCTCTGTGTGTTCCGAAAAGAAAATGTCGAGCGTCAGTCAAAGAGAACTGGTATTGATAACCAGGCTCTCTGCTAGCTTTCGACTAACAGAAAACAAAATAATCAAAGAAACAGAAACTTAATTCTTTGAACTACCAAAAGATCTTTCACCAAACCCTGAAACCCTAAGAGTAAAATATCCCCAGTGGAGTCGCCAATTCGGTTGTGGGGTATTCTACCCTACGGACTAATAAGCTAGGGCTCTAAACTTATACGCAGATCATGACCCTTAAGATTTAACTTTTAACCTTCTACCCAAAATCTCAACCCCTTTTCCAGCAAACAATGGAAGAATCGACTCACATTTTTAACGATGATTGAAGTAGATCCTCCGTTGAGCCTTCTATTTCCTCGCTGCTGCTGCCCTTTCTACAAAGCTTCCTGCAATCAAGGTAAGACTACACATGCATGCTACTAATCTACTAGAGGGTTAGAAATAACACATAAATCAAATAACATGGATAAGATTCATGAACTTGGGACGGGAAAAGCATCTTTTTCATTAGTCTCAAAATGAATCACTTACAATGAGTTCTGAGACTGGCCACCGTTCCTCGATCCTGATCCTGGGCTCCTCCTCTTCTTTTTTCCTCCAACTGCTGCAACATGAAGTTCTCCTGAAGCTTGAGGCAAAGCTAAAGGGTGGGGACAATAATGGACTTGGCAATTTGGCAGAGTTTCTTTGCTATCCTTTTTTTCTCCTTGTAAATAGTACCCCTACCCCTCCTTTTATAGGCTAGAAGGAGCTAGGGTTTTAGGCGAACTCTCGGCCATGCATGGCGAAGAGTTCCAGTTAACTGACAAAAAGCCTCGTGTCCCGGCGGAAACGTTCCTGATTTTTTGCTTTGTTAGGTACCCGCGGGCTGTTTTGGGTTAGACCGCGGATTCCCGCGTGCAGTATAAGGACAGCAAGCGGTTGCCCGTGCCCAGTAAGAAGTTAGGGTGCGGGTTGCTTGTTTTAAGTGTTTTTTGAGGAATTGCTCAGCATGGCTTTGGCTAGGAAGAGGCATGAGTAGGCCTGATGCCAGGTAAGCAGGGATAGTGCAATTTAGGGTTATAACACATATTTAAAGAGAAGAATTGTGTATGTTGTTGCTGCAGATCAGCATTACCTACGGGTAAAATAAAGTTTAGAACATGAAATTGTACAACAAACAATTAAAGAGTATGATATTAAGGAAGACAGATTACTTATGCATAAGAATATAATTTATGTTCCTAGTTTCAGAGAACTTAGGAATTTGTTGGTAAAAGAAATGCACAATGTTTCATATGTTGCACATCCCGGCTACAAGAAAATAATTGCAGCAGTAAGAAGCCAATTCTTTTGGCCTGGAATGAAGAAGGATGTTGTTGATTACATTGCTAGATGTATTGAATGTCAGAGAGTAAAAGATGAGAATAGACACCCAACGGGTTTGCTTCATCCAATGCCAATTCCAGAGAAGAAATGAGAAGTGGTAACCATTGATTTTATAACTAAGTTTCCTAGGAATACAAGGCAACATGATTTCATAATGGTAGTTGTGGATAAATTGACAAAGGCTGCTCATTTTGTTCCTATGAAAATGACTCATACAACAACTAATATTCTAGAAATTTGCATGAGGAAAGTTTCTAGGTTGCATGGGATACCTAAAGAAATTGTTTCAGACAGAGACACAAAGTTCACTTCAAATTTTTGGAGGGGTTTATTTAAAGGATTTGGTACAAATCTGAATTTTAGCAAAGCATACCATACACGGTCAAGTGGGTAGATAGAAATAGTCAACCAAGTAATTGAAGACATGCTAAGAATGTATGTGATGGATAAACCATCTAAGTGGAAAGACTAGTTTCATTTGGTTGATTTTACCTATAATAATGGGTATCAAGCTTCATTAAAGATTAGCCCATTTGAAGCTTTGTATGGTATAAAATGAAACACTCCAATGAGTTGGGAAAACCCAACAGATAGAGTGGTACTTAGGCCAGAATTGCTCAAGGATATGTAAGACCGGATGGTTAGGATTAAGCAGAATTTAAAGGTAGCTCAAGATAGACAAAAAAGTTATGCAGATAATAACAGAACAACTAGAGAATTTAAATTGGGGGAGCATGTTATTTTAAAAGTGAAGCCCAAGAAGAGCTCATTGAAATTGGGTGGTTGTACAAAGCTAGCAACCAGATTTTGTGGTCCATTTGAGATCTTGGACATAATAGGGTCAGTTGCATACATGCTTGCATTGCCTGCTTCCATGAATGTGCATAATGTATTTCATGCATCTTTTCTGAAAAAGTATATACATGATCCTAACCATGTTATTTATTGGCATTTGATTTAGGTAGAGCCAGAGGGATACTTTCGGGTCTAGCCAATGTGCATATTGGACAGAAAAGTCAAAATGCTCCGAAATCTAGTTATAGAGCTGGTAAAAGTCCAGTGGACCTACTATGATCTTGATGATGCTACTTGGGAGTATGAAGATGCCATGCAGGAAAAGTACCCACAACTTTTTGAATAAATTTTTAAATGTCGATATATGTTTTGTATATGCATTGAGGATAGTGCCAAAATAAGGGGGAGGGGAATGCAATACCCCAGTTTTGATTCCCAATATTAAATAATGTATTTTTTTTATTTGATGAAAGACCAGAGTTTCCAAACAATTAAAGAGGCTAGCATGCATAGGAAATGTAATGTTTTGATCATTGTTAATAATAAAATACATTGTTGGTTGCTAGACGAACAAGGACAAGAGTTATAGGGGACTATGATTCCACAAGAAAGGGGGTATTAAGGGGCTAAGTCATTTTATCATATTTTAATTACCCATAATTGTTTTAATTGAGAGAAGTGGTTACATGAGCTTCTTGGGGAAGGCCATGTGGTTCTTGAATTCCAAGTAATTTTATAAAGCCATCTTGTGGGTTGTTTGGGGGTTCTCCTCCATACACAATTTCACACTTTCATTCATTGTGCGCATTCATCCTTGGTCTTAGTTGGGAAAGGAAAAACGAATTGTTGGGAGAGAAACTATTGGTGTCTAGCTGTAGTGATGACTGGTGTATTCCAGCCATGAATTTGTGCTTGCATTCCTGAGATTCATTGGCATGTGCTAAATTTTACTCACAACTGTGAGTCTTGAGAGTCCTACCATGGATATTATTGACCAGATGCATTGGAGCCCTGGAAGGAGGTGGGAAATCTAAGGGACTGTGTGGAAGATAAGGGGTCCCATTCTCCTGGGTTTTTCAGGCTGGAGAGAAGAGAGTTGGTGTATTTGGATTGTTGTGTGTTGAGAAACCTATGAGATCTTGGGTACTGACCAGTTTGGGAAGATGAGTTACACCTTAGAACCCTCCTTGTGGATTCATAGCCTTGGCTCAAGAGTGACATTGTTGTTGAGACTTGGAACAACAATTTCTATGGTTGGGTGGAACGTCCTTGATCTGCAGCCAATTGGTGAATCGTTTTGTTAAAGATAAGTTCTCTTTGTCACGTGTTTTTATGTTGTATATTTATTTCCACTGTGTATTAATTCATATATTTGAGATGTGTATTTTATAATGTGCATGCTTGTTGGTGATTGTTGTGCATGACATGTTTAAACATTCTTTTATACTATAGCATGATTATTTAGTATTGCATGTGTTGTTATCATATTTCTTTCATGCTTATTTATTAATTAAATGGTATCAGAAATTTGAAATCCATTTAGAGTTGAGTTTATGAGTTAGTGTGCCTAGCCTATGGGTGGATAGGTACGTTATAGATTGGTATCAAAGCTAACGTAAGTTACATAAATCTGAAGTAAAATTTGTGTCTGTGTCTGAAACAATTTCCTTAGGTATCCCATGCAACCTAGCAATTTGCCTCATGTAAATTTATACAATATTGGTTGTTGTATGAGTCATTTTCACGGGAACAAAATGAGTAGACTTTGTCAATTTATCCACAAATACCATTATGGAATCATGTTTCCTTCTTGTCCTAGGAAACTTAGTTATAATATCAATGGTTACCACTTCCCATTTCTTCTTTGGAATTGGAAATGGCTAAAGAAAACTCGTTGGGTGTCTATGCTCAAATTTTACTCTCTGACATTCCATACATATGGAAATGTAATCAACAACATCCTTCTTCATTGTAATTCAAAAGAATAGGCTTCTTACTACTGCAATTATTTTCTGGTATCCAAGATGTCCATCATACAAAACATTATGCATTTCTTTTAACACCAAATTCCTAAGTTCTCCAGAACTAGGAACATAAATTCTATTCTTATGCATAAGTAATCCATCTTCCTTAATTTCATACTCTTTAATTTTCTGCTATACATTTTCCTATTGTAAACTTTCCTTTACCTGTAGGTAATGTTGATATGTAGAAACAACAACTAAAATGTTGCTCTTTAAATATGACTAATGCATGCTAACAGTTGTAGCATGCATGCGATGTACTCTTCTATTGAGTGCAACAACACATTTTTTTTTTCCCTTTATATGATTTATGTCAAAGTCATATTCACTTAAAAATTCCATCCATCTTTTTTGCATGACATTCAAAGTTGATTGTTCAAAAATATATTTCAGGCCACTATGGTCTATCCTTAATTCAAATCTCTTTTCCATGAGATAATGTCTCCACATTTTCAATGCATGACCTATGGCAACAAGCTCCAAATCATGTGTGGCATATTTCCTCTCATGTTTTTTTATTTTTTTGGACTCATAACCAATGACATGTCCATTTTGAGTGAGGACTCGATGAAGTCCTTCCTTGCATGCATATGTACATACCACAAAATTATGATTTGGGTCAGTAATATTTAAAATAGGTGCACTAGTAAGTAATTATTTCAACAAAGTAAAGTTCTCTTCACATTCATCCATCCATTCAAATTAAATTCCCTTCTTTTGTAAAGAAGTGATGGGATGAGCAATCTTGGAGTACCCTACTATAAACCTCATGTAGTATCCGACTAATCCCATTAAAGAGATGATTTTTGAAACATTCTTGGTTGTTGTACATCCTCTAATGGATTCAATATTTTATGTATCTACTGTTATACCTTGCTCTGAAATAATATGCCCCAAATAATGGATTTATTCTTGGTAAAAAGAACACTTACTAAGTTTGGCATAAATTTGATGTTCCCTCGGCACTTGCAACACCAACCTCAAGTGATGTTCATGCTCTTCCTCAAATAAGCATGTCATTCAATAACACAATGACAAACTTATCTAGATAATTTCTAGATATGCCATTCATTAAGCACATAAAGACAGTTGGTGCATTGGTTAGTCCAAAGGGCACTACTACAAACTTATAATGTCCATACATGGTTCTGAAGGTTGTACTATTGATGTCTTCTTCCTTGATTCTTACCTGATGGTAGCCTGATCTCAAGTATATCTTTGAAATATATTTTCTCCTCTTAGTTGATCAAAGAGGTCATCAATTATGGGTAGAGCGTATTTTTTCTTTACCATGGATTTATTCAACTATCTAAAGTCGATACATAACCTCAATTTTCCATCCTTATTTTTTACAAAGAGTATTGGTGCTTCTTAAGGTGAAACACTTGGGCATATGTACCCTTTCCTCAACAATTATTCTAGCTACATTTGTAATTATTTCAACCCAGGTGTACTCATTCTATAAGGAGTTTTTTATACTGGGGAAACTCCTGGTACTAAATCAATAGAGAAATCTATCTCCCTCTTCGGTGGAAATCCTGGTATTTCTTGGAATACATTTTCAAACTCTTGTAATACGGGAAAATATCCAAGGCTTGGTCCTTTTTTCTTTTCTGGATCCTCCACATGAGTTGCAGACAATTGACACCCTTTCCTGAAACATATCTTTAGTTGTAAGGCTGAAATTTTCCTTATAGAAAATGGGTCTTGGAATTCCTTTCACAGTGCTTTGTTTTCCTTCTTCATCAAGACATGCGAAGGTCTTTTTATGACAATCTAGGACATCATGGTGTTGGTCCAACAAATCCGTTCCAATTAGGATGGCATAAGATCTTAATGGTATGGTATTCATATCAACATTAGTACTCACTCCATTCATATTTATTGGTCAAATTCTAACAAACTCATTGATCCTTCTTTTGGTTCGAGTGGCTAGTTGAACCAAACTTTACCTTTCAAGCTTACTTTTCTCCAAATGTAACACATCCACTATTTTAGGATCAATTTAACAATGACTTTCTCCTGAATCAATTAAAATAGAAACACATTGATTAATGATCTTACTTTCCACTTCGATCATATTGGATTGGTACTCTGCTTGTCGATCCTCTAAGGCTACGCATATCTTTTCCATGTCCTCTATAATTGTAGCCTCTTGGATGTTGTGCATGTTCTTCAATTTATCTCCTCTGTGAGGAAAATCATTGCATAAGTGGATTTGTATAGGTGCATTGGATATAGAGCACCGAGTTTCAGCTAGTGAGGCCCTTACGTTGTCATTTAGCTGACCGGAAAACCATTTTTTGGAGGATCTTTGGAACTAAGTTTTTTCTTAGTGCTTATTACAAATGTTTGAAAATTTGAAACCTTGTTAGGCTAGACATGGAAAAGCATCGCATGGCATGGAAAGGAAAGGTATGGCAAGGCATGGAAAGGAAAGGTATGGCAAGGCATGGCATGGAATGGAAAATAAAGGCATGATATGGCATGGAAAGGCATGGCATGGCATGGCATGGCATGGCAAGGAAAGGCATTGAATGGCATGGAAAGGTAAGGCATGGCCTGGAAAGGAAAAACATGGCATAGCAAGGAAAGAAATGGCATGGCGTGGCATGGAAAGGAAATGAAAGGAAAGGCATGTCATGGCATGGAAAGGTATTTCATGGAAAGGAAAGGAATGGCATGCCATGGCATGGAAATTGTTAGCCTTTGGTTATGGAAGCAAGCGAAGATCAAGGAAGAAAAGGAAAAATGTGAACTGCACGGAAGACACAGTGATTGTTACTGGGTCGAAGTAAGCAAAAGAGAAGAAAAAATGGAGCGAAGTAAGAGAAAGAAAGGCGTTGGATGAGGAGATCGAGGATGACAGATCAGCAAGGAAGATGGATCATGGACAACTCAGCAAGCGGAAAAAGATATCGTTGGATGCTTTGGAGCACCGCGTGAGAAGGAAGGAAAGACAAGTTGGCGAAGCCCTGAAAATGCGGGTCAAGTTGACCTAGGGTTTTAGACACCTAGGGTTTTGGTATCTAGGGTTTTGACACTTAGGTCTGAACCTAAGGCTGTCGGTGAGCTATTGTAATGTATAAATAGAGGTCTAAAAGGACCTGGGATGGGTTGTTTTTGTTATTATTGTTGGTACTAAGTTGGTTGAGGGTTCATTACTATTGTGTGATCGAGTGAGTACTATTGTGTGAGAGAGAAGTGTTGAGTGTAGAGCCTTATGGTATTGTAAGATCTTCAGCTGGGTGTGAAGATCAGGCCTGTAGATGGGTGCGCAGGAAGGGGAGAGATAGAGAAGAGGAGAAAGAATATATGCTGGATGAGAGCGCACACAAGATCTGTATGCTTCATCTTAATATATTATAAAGCACAGTTCTGTGCACGTAGCCCTAGAGAGAGGGTGAACCACGTATATTTAGTGTTATGTGTGTGATTGATGCTCTGTTCTTTTTCATTTGATATACTTTTATTTGCATTATTGTGTTAGACCTGATAGATAGTTGTGTGGAGCAGATTTGAACTGGTAAGTGATATATAAATGTTGTGTTGCTCTTGTATTAGATCCACTTGGTATTCCCTTTGGTTGTAGAAATCTTTGTCCTGCAACCCACCCCCCATAGCTACTTCGGGTAAGACTACATATGCCTCGCAGGTGTTGCCGAAAGGGCCAGTAGTTAGGGCTTGTTGGTGCGCTCTTAGAGCTAAACCCTGGGATTGCCCCTGTACCAACAGAAATGAAAGGCATGGCATGGAAATTCAAGGCAAGGCATGGCATGAAAGGCAAGACATGACAAGGAAAGGCATGACAAGGCGAGGCATGACATTGAAAGGCAAGGCATGGAAAAGGTAAGGAAAGGGAAGGCATGGCATGGAATGGCATGGCATGGCAAGGCAAGGAAATGCATGGCATGGAAATGAAAAACAATGCAAGGCATGGCATGGCATGGCATGGAATGACAAGTGAAGGTAAGGAAAGGCATGGCATGGAAAGGAAAGACAATGCATGGCAAGTGAAGGAAAGACAATGCATGGCATGGAAAATGAAGGAAATGCAAGGAATGGAATGACATGGCATGGAAAGGCAAGGCATGACATGACATGGCATGGAAAGTGAAGACAAGACAAGGCATGGCATGGCATGGAAAGTGAAGGTAAGGTAAGGCATGCCATGGAAAGTGAAGGAAACACAACGCAAGGAAAGGTTATATGGAATGGCATGTCATGGAAAGTGAAGGAATGGCCTGGCATGGAAAGGCAAGGAATGGAATGGCATGGAAAGGAAAGGCATGGCATGGCCTGGCATGGAAAGGTAGGCAATGGCATGGAAAGGAAAGGCATGGCAAGGCATGACATGGAAAGTTAAGGCAAGGCAAGGAATGACATGGCAAGGCATATCATAGAAAGGAAAGGCATGGAAAGGCATGGCATGGAATGGATTGGCATGACATGGCAAGGTAAGGAATGGAAATTCATGACATGGAAAGACAATAAATTACATGGAAAGACGAGGCATGGCATGGAAAGTGAAGGAAATGAAAGGCATGGCATGGAAAGTCAAGGCAATGCAAGGCATGACATGGAAACAAAAGGCATAGAATGACATGACATGGCAAGTGAAGTTAATGAAATGCATGGAATGGCATGGCATGACATGGAAAGTGAAGGAAATGAAAGGCATGCCATGGAATGGTATGGAAAGTGAAGGCAAGGAAAGGCATGGTATGTCATGGCATGGCAAGTGAAGGTAAGGAAAGGAATGGTATGGAATGACATGGAAAGTGAAGACAAGGAAATGCATGGCCTGGAAAGTGAAGGAAATGAAAGGCAAGGAAAGGCATTGCATGGCATGGCATGGCATGGCATGGAAATTTAAGGCAAGGAAATACATAGCATGGAAATACAAGGCATGAAATGGAAATACAAGGCATGTCATGGCATGACATGGCAATTCAAGGAGTGGCATGACCTGGCAAGTCAAGGCATGGCATGGAAAGGAAAGACAATGCAATGTATGGCATGACAAGGCAAGGCAAGGAAAGACATGGAAATACAAGAATACCATAACAACCATAAAATGAAGCCAAAATATCAATAATTCATAAATTTGAAATATGTGTTCAATTATTCCTTTTACATACCTATGGTAATTCAAGTAGACCATTGGGATCACTTCTAATACTAATGTTCTCCATTAACTTTTTGTGCTCGGAGTAAGGAAATAAGTATCATACCTTTGATGAGTTCTTACTTGGAATTGTTTGTAGTTGAAAGTTTGTACCAACAACCAGGTTTGTAAAGTGATATATGACTTCACCTAGTCTATAATCTTGAAATAAATAACCTCATTTCTTCTGTGTTCTTTCATCCTATATCAAATATTATCCTTTAATAACCATCAACCCAATCGTAAATTCAATGCCTTCAAAGTCTATTACTAATCACATGAGGGTCTGCTTTCCCTCTAAGCAACGTGCCAGCCAATAATTGGTGCTCCATTCATTACCTCTTGGGGAAACCATTGCGTATATGTTCCCTGTAAAAAATGGAGTTCCAACACGTGAGTCCATTAAATGACCAAAGAATAAAAAAATTGATGCTAGTTATTCAAAATTTAATAGAAGGTTTCAACGAACCTGATAGTACGAGATTTGAGACATGATCATAATCTACTGAAATACTTGCTTGGTCCTCCTCCAACTGGGATAATTCCATAGTTATACATTGACCAATGGGGAGTGATACATGATTCCATACATCAACCTAGTCTGTCAATCAACAATCATCTCATTCATTACTACTACATGGACCACAAAAGAAAGAGAGTTTTCTTGTCCATATTTCAACTATTTCATTGTTTGATGTTCTAATTAAATGGAATCCATAAGTGCCCTAGATTGTTTTTCATTCATACCACCATGATTGATCTACATCGACCACCTCCCAAAAATATCTATGTACATGTCATTTCCTTTGTGATTGGTCTTCACGGGTTGTTGTTCCCCCTCCCATTACTGAAGAACACCATTCAACAATGTATTTCACATCTAGAATGAGGGAAGTAGTTGTGAACTTCATTTCTTACCTGCGTAACACTCTTTTTATGCATGCACCTGCTCTATCATTCTCCCATTTCTCGTGCCTGAAATCAAAATAGTTCCAAATGTGTGGTACCTTGAGTTTTTTGTGCAACATACACAAGCATTTTTGAACTGGCCTGTGCAACCATCTAACCAAATCCAATGTTGATCCATCTATATTTTCTTCTCCTTAAGGTGATTGTAAAACAATTGAAAGCAATTTTGTACGTAGGGTAAGTCATGGCATCGATCATCTCTTATGTAGAAGTGATACTCCTTCAATATAACTATGTTTTATTCATTACTATCTATCCCATGCCTGTAATATGTGAAATGGACCATTATGTTCACCCAGTCTGAGTGATAATATTGGCTAAGAATCTCATTTTTCATTTGAAGGATGTATTTCTCAGAAAAATCAACCATTGATAGCACAGTACCAACGAGAAATGTATCTCTTCATATTCTAAAATAATCATCCTACCATCGATCCACATGCACATGCTAAACATATTGTTGTGTATTTTCGACGAATTCCTTCATGAAGTCACATACTCATTCCTGGGAAGTCACCAATTGTATATTTTTTATTTCCCGTCCTCCATCAATATTGTATGCGACATATTTAAGGCTTTGCGAGGAAACCTCCTTCTTCCCCAATTCATACTCATCGCTTACATGGATTCACTTGCTCAGTAATTTCATTCCACCGCACATGGGGCATGTCCCATCAAAGCACGTTTTTTGATAAAATTTACAACCCTCTGTCCTTGTAAACAATATGTTATGAATAAAGTCTCTATATGACGACAACGACAATATAATTGATCATTCATGTGAAAGGGTGTTATGCAAAACATGAAATATATGTGTGTGTGTGTGTGTCATAATAATAACCATACTCTATGTGATATCTACAACAACATGTGTTACGAATTATGTTTATTCGAACATACCAAGGCTTACATTTATGGAAAGATATTTGGCCCAAGTTAAGTGCACTATGTATTGTCCTGAATCTCTCATAGAATTATGTCTGTGTAATGTCAAGAAAGTGTTTAATATGGGGTTCAGGGTCCCTAGATATCATTCTCAATTTTAGTACATATTTTTGGTTGGAAGAAGGCCTAGTGTTCTCATGCTGGAAATCTTGTACTAATCCCTTAACTGCTCCAATTAACTTCATGTCAAAATGAGGTAGCCTACCAGTGAAGGCCCACAAATATGTTGGGCCACCTATGTCAAGGCTATCTCGTCTATGATAATACTTTCTAAGGGTTTTGACATTGAATTTCATGAGATGAGAGGTTTGTTGTAGAAAATGATGTGTTCTTGTGATCTTGATAACAATTGATTGTGACAAGACACATCAGGATGCATTGGGGTCTTTAGAACAATATTTCTTACCAATTATTTGAAAAACATATACAAGGTTTCTAACAATATGATGACTTGCTTCTAAACTTTTGATTGTTTTAATGCCTAAAATTCTCCTAACAATAGTCAAACCTCTAGATTTTAACAAAACCAAAAATAATTGACATTTAGTAGCATCGAATTTGGTTCGAAATATTCTATAATGATTTTATAATAATGATAATGAATAGTATGGTTCGGTAACTTACTTTCAATTGATGATAGACCACTTTCATTAACATGAATGTGTTTAGGCATTATTCGTCGCACAGTGCTCAATCTAGGTAGGGACGTTGAAACCTTATTTTGGAACTCTTTACCTCCATGTTGTGGAGTTAACAATGTTGTAGTTCTTTCCCCTTCAATCACTAGCAGATAAAATCTAGGAGAGTGGACATGGGATTGACTAGTTTCTATAATGTTTGATTGTCCAACAAGAGGTTGCACCACATGAAATTCTTCACCACAATGTCGTACACCAACTTCCTCTCTAATTTTATCCATTGTATAATCAACTCCGAGCAAATCCTCCATCATCTGGTCATCCAAAACAAGTTGTATTGATGAGATACTAGATGGATTGGTCTCTACTGAAATTATGTTCTTTTCTTGTGGTGATGGAGAAGAAACAACAACGACATCTATTCCAATAGAAATTGGATTCCCTCTTCTAAAATCCTACGCTTTGACATATGTAAATTTTCCTTTTCTCTTTATTCTTTTACATTTTCGATCAGTTTCTCTTTTATCGAGGAATTTATTTCTAGAATCCATTGGTTCCCCATGTTTAAATATAAAAATTGGCTTCCAAGCACCCCA
Source organism: Picea engelmannii (assembly GCA_009831015.1). Taxonomy (NCBI): domain Eukaryota; kingdom Viridiplantae; phylum Streptophyta; class Pinopsida; order Pinales; family Pinaceae; genus Picea; species Picea engelmannii. The sequence continues at coordinate 78,613 of ML787690.1, read as the reverse complement.
CCACAAATTTGTCTTGGTATTACACAAGAAGGCATAACTAACAATTCCAATTCCAAGTGGAAAAATTTGTCTTTGTATTACAAAAGGAGACACAACTAATAATTCCAATTCAAATTGGACAAATTTTCCTTGGTATTACATAAGAAGACAACTAACAATTCCAATTCCAATTGGATAAATTTGTATTGGTATTACACAACTAGCAATTTCAATTGGACAAATTTTCCTTGGTATTACACAATAAGGCACAACTAACCATTCCAATTGGACAAATTTGTCTTCCAATTCCAAGAAGACACAAACAACAATTCCAATAGGACAAATTTTTCTTCCAATTCCAAGAAGACACAAACAACAATTCCAATTCCACTTGGACAAATTTGTCTTCCAATTCTTCCCACAATTGTCTTGCAATAGCAAAAAATCGTCTAAACAACAAGAATAAAATAAGAAAAACCTTTCTTTTCATGTTATTTGTGTGTGAATATGTTAGGAGTGCTTTATCAACCTTGAGATAGATGAGGTAATGGAGTCTGCTTGGCACAAAAAAATGCCTAGAAGGAACGCACGTGTTTTCCTAGAACGCATGTGCACTAACGTGTGTGTGCATTCTAGGAACGCACACGCATTCACGTTGGGCATAGATGAGCGAAAATTACAGGGATTTCACGTCACAAGAGAACATGCAAGATACTAATGCAACGAATCTGACATTTATTATAGCCCAAACATATTTATGAATAAATATTAATAGGAGTATGGGGACAACTAGGACCTAAGGGATTAGGATTGAATTTTTTTTTAAGCATAAAGAAATGGTTAGAGCACCAAGATGTGGGTGCAATGGTTGCGGGCCCTTTAACAAGAGGTATATGCATAGTGCACTCAGGGCTCGAATGTGGAGAGAGTTAAGGGTTGAGTATAGCTTATGCCTAGGCTTAGATGGAGCTAGGAAAGTCTAGGTCATGGTCTACATCAAGCTCTTGGTCATGGTCAATGTATAGGTCTAGGTCATGGTCTAAGTCTAGATCTATCTCTATGTCGTGGTCTAGGGCGTGGCCTAGGTTTATCTCTAGGTCTATGTCATGGTCATAATATAGGTCTAGGTCATGGTCTAGGTCTTTCCATGTATAGGTATAGGTCTAGGTCTTGACATGTCTAGGTCAATGCCATTTCTTTCCTTGTGTTGTAGGGAGGGGGGGTGCAGAGAGAGGAAGAAAGAGAGTGTGAGAGGGGGAGAAGGGAAGACAAAGAGAGAGTGTGAGAGTGAGGGACATGGAGATAGAGAGGGGGATTAGAGAGAAAGAGAGTGAGAGGAAATGGGGTTAAATAGAATAAAAGAGAGTAAGGTGGGGAGAGTGGGGGGGAATACAGGGAGTGAGAGAATGAGGGTTAGATGCAATAGGTAAAGTGAGAAGGGGGTAGAGATGGATTGTTTGAGAGTGTGAGAGGGTGGGAGAGAAAGACCAAGATGGTGGGGTAGAGAGAGAGAGAGGTGGGAGAGATATGGTGGATGTAGTAGAGAGAGAGGAGATATAGTGGGAGGGAGGGAAGCGGGGGGTAGAGAGAGAGTGAGTGATAGTACATATAGATAAGTTTTTTGTCATACATAATCTAGCACATGTCAAACATTGATTGTGAATAAAGAATATAGAATCCACTAAAATATTATGCTTATATTAATATAAGCATAAGATTATGCTTATATTAATATATAGGTCTAGTTCATGGTCTAGGTCATGGTCATGGTCATGTTCATATAAGTAATCGTATAATTACTCCATTGGAAGAAGAATAAAAACTTAACACTCACCTTACAGGAAAGGCTATTTTTATCTGTTGCACATATCATTTATTTACTGTGATCCCTACCTCACCTTTAGATGGACAAAGAGAGAGGAAGGTAGAACTAGGGGCAAAGAGAAGGAGGCAAGGAGGGAGAGAGAAATAGGGGAAAAGAGAGAGTGAGAGAGAGACTAACAACAAGGAGAGAGATAAAGAGGTGGGAGGGAGGGGGAGATAGAGAGGGTGGAGAGGGGAGAGAGAGAGGGTGGAGGGGGGTAGAGAGAGAATGTGTGAGTGTGAGAGTGGGGAAGAGAAAGAAAGAGAGGGGGTATGGAAAATGAGTGTTTGAGTGTGTGAGAGGGAGGGAGAGGGAAACAAAGAGAGGGGGTAGAGAGAGAGTGAGAGGAAGGGAGGGAGAGATAGTGGGGAGGGGTAAATGTATGAGGTATAAATGGGAGAGATAGTGGGAGGGAGGAGGAGAGAGAGAGAGAGGGAGGGAGGGAGGAGGGGGTAGAGAGAGTGTGAGGTTG
>ML787690.1:29522-71922 GCA_009831015.1 Picea engelmannii | reverse complement strand
AGAGAGAGAGTGTGAGAGGGAGATAGAGAGGGGGGTAGATAGAGAGATAGTGAGAGGAATGGAAGCAAAGAGGGAGACATAGAATGGGGGGTAGAGAGAGTGAGAGGAAGGGAAGGATATAGAGGGAGATAGAGAGGGGGAATAGAGAGAGAAATAGGAGCAGAGAGAGTGATATTGAGACTAACAACGAGAAGAGAAATAAATGGTGGGAGAGAGGTGGAAGAGAGAGGGGAGGGAGGGATGAAGGGGCAGAGGGAGATAGAGAGAGAGTGGGAGAGGGGGGGATAGAGAGGGAGTGGATGTGAGATTCTGAGGCATGTCAAGGAAAGGTTAAGGTCTAGGTATTTACATGCCTTATGATGTCTAAGTCTTGCCATCTCTAGGTCTTACCATGTATAGGAGTGTGAGGGAGAGAGAGGGAAATAGACATGGGGGGTAGGTGAGAGGGAGATAAAAGGGGGGTAGATGTAGGAGAGAGAGAGAGAGAGAGGGATGGGGGAATGAATTATAAGAGTGTGTGCACATTATTAGGAACACATGCACGTTCCTAGAGAGTGTGTGTGATCCTAATAACACACACATTTTATTTTAAATTCATTTTTGGGGGGGCGAGATTCAAAATGTGTATGCTGACTTGGTTGGTTCAAATTTAGGTTTGGGATAACAAACCTAGTGGTTCGGTCTACAAAATGATAAAAAAAACCTACATTTTTGTGAATACCCCTCTATATCTTTGTATTTGATGTTATTTTTCTACAGGCTAAAAAATTCAGTTGTTGATGAAACTATATACATAGATAGAGCCGACTATGCAGGTTTCAAATATATAATTTAAAAAAAAAAAAATATTGCTTACTATTTTTAATCTATTTTTGTCTTTAGATATCTCAAAATTTTAGAATACATAGCTCTCTTATTTATTCTATAAATGTTTGTCAACTTAACCATTTATTGAATGAGTTATATGCGACACTAGAGGAGACCGATACATACAATAAAAAAAAATATTGTTTTAATCATGTTAAGACCCTCTTAGCCTGCATGAACAAAAGACATCGTAATTTCATTCATATGTTGACTTTGGTGGTTTTTAAAAAATATTAAATTAATATTAAAATTTTCCAAAATATACACGGCACAAGAAAAACGGGTTCTCTACAAGTATACAAGTTTTGGGAACGGAATTTCATCGTTAAGATACTCAACACCTACACGAACAAAAATGCATACCTTATATTTTGTTGGAAAAATAATATAACATTGTTATACAAAATCAAATTTGACATAGTTATTCACAATTTCTATGAATAAAAGTTATATATTCGGAAAGCCAATTCAATTTCCTATGTTTCATATTCTTACACCATATTCAATTTCATTGTAAAATTACCTTGAATAATCCCTCCAAATTAACAAATTGTTGTTTTTCCAGGTTTGCATTGCCACTAACGCATCATGAGAGACCATCATTAGCTTGCACTCACCCCCAAGTATTTGAAAATATTTCGATATTGGGACTACACAGGGTGGAAACTCACGTTGTAGTGCTCCCGTGTGGAGATGAAATAGCATGGAATATTAAACATGTAGATTTTTAGAGCCGATATATTCTCAATGTCAAAGGAGATCCCATAGAATATTTCTAACCGGTTGACCTAGCCAAGTGTTACCACTTATAAAATGGAACCCAAAATATGAATGAATAACTTTTCAATGGGTTCAAGTTCAAAGAAAATGACCTTTTCAATAGCTGTTAAAATCCATAGAAATCCTTCAAGTATAGGCCAACTGGTGGATATCCCACAACTTCACTAAGAACGCCCTACCAATACATGGTGAAAATGCTCAGCAGGATCTATGGGGAGAAATATGTCTTCATACTCTCTCTAATCATAATGCCTTGTATCTACTACTGTATAGATGAAAGGTCAACTTTATCCAAGGCCAAAATCTTATCTACAATTATGACAGAATCAATCACGGAGGTTAAAAATGTCGAGCTCAAAATATTTCCATATTTTCATATGTCATCATGCCTTCTAGACATCATGTGTGTCGCACATCAATACCTGAAGATGGGTTGGGCATCGAAACCAATATTTCCAACCATAGATATTCACTGCAAGGTTCTATAGGAGCACAAGTACCTGTTATAATATCACAAGATATGTGATCACTTCTTCGCACCCTTGGATGAATTCATTTTCTACACACCATCCCCATGTATGATAGACAAGACATTGGAAATAATAAGAAAAATCGGGGACTGGTATTTAATGAAAAATAGAACATGTATCAAGATATATGGGGCTACCAAATATCCACATCTACTCACAAATTTGTCCGAGATAAGTTGGTACTCCAAGAAGACTCCTATCATATGGTGATCCATGGAGCGGGGTATTGGGTCATATTATTTTAGGAGCACCAAATAGGCCTAAGGATAGGTGGATATATTGTTATCTTTCTACTTTGGGGAAGAAAGTTTTAAAAGACACGATCCCGAAAAAGTGGTGAAATATTACGGTGCTCAAATCAAACAAACATTGGAGTACACCTCAAATACTTTGACTACTTGGGAGGATGAGGAAGTTCGTCATAGGGCTAGAACGTATGATGAATTAATTTCCAAGCAACGGGGAAAACCCATAGGGAGAATGGAAAATGAACAAAGGGCTTGTGAAGAGGCTCAGAAGAAAGAAGAAGAAGAGAAAGCAACAACACAAATGACATATTTATGTTCTGAATCAGCATAAGCAGAAGAAACAACCACTGATAAAAAAAGGAAGAATAAAGAGAAGGAATAGAATAAAAAAGAGGAAGTTACTGGAAAGAAAATAAAATTGGAAGAAGATAGATAAAAAGTAGCAGTTGAAGAATCAACGACAATAGAAGAAGTGGAAGAAAGAGTAGTTGTCGAAAAAAGGGAAGTAGATGAAGTTTTGGCAAAGGAAGACGCCGAAAAATAACAAAGGAAAGAGGCCCAAAACAATGATGTCTCTCCTATCGACACTTATCTTCCCAGATCCTCAGTAGAAACATCCAAAAAATAATCTCAATTCGGTGGTATGGAGTTGGGTTCCTACACTCCATATAACAAATTTAAGTGGAGAACTTAAAAATATATATATATGACAAATCCACTGGGAGGATTGTGCTATAGTAAGAAATACACATGCTATTCACAGGAGCTAATCCTTTAAATTTTTTCACATAGAACATTGTGAAAAAAGACTCTAGAAACAATCCTCTCTCTATAACATCTGTAGGTACAACCTTCACTTCAACAACGGAGCAGAATCTTAAGAATCGGCTCCAACACAATCAAGAGAAGGTTGTTATATTAAGGGAGTTGGAATAACAACTCGGGCATGCTAAAAGGGATGAAGGTAATTTGAAGGAGTTTAAATAAAGTGTAGAGTAAATCAAGACAAACCTGGAGGAAGCCTTCACAGACATGTATTCCCACTTGCACACCTTTCAAAATATATAAGTCATCGTGATGGAACAACATAGCCGAGTGTAGGCCAAGAACACTTAGCTAAAAACCATCCATGAAGGTTTAGATAAAATTGATAGATGGATTTATGAAAATCCAAACTCTCCAACCAAGATTCGTCACTCGGTAGAGATAGAAAGGAAAATTGATTATGCTTCGCTTTAGCGATGTCAACAAGTTGGGAAGAAAGTAGAGAAGGAGATGACAAGTTCACTAGCAATCTGCACTCAGCTCCATAGAGAAGTACAAGTCCTGATACATAAGTGTCATCTCCCTCCCATTAAAGAACTTGGAAAGACCCTCACGATGGAACAAATCCATGAAAATACTTAGGACAATAGTAATCATAGGTGAGAGATAACTGAATCCTCCATGAAGGTGATGATGGATCTAATGGAACAACACTTTATATAGCCCACCAAAGTGCACACCTTGATCCAACATTTCATTAAAAACTTGACAAAGGACATGAAGACCATCACCAATAACGTGATTGTGCATGAATATTCCCTCAAGGAACTCTCATATCGTAGAGTCATATCACTCTAAAACCAACTTGAGGTTTGAACAACTTACATCAGGATAAAAGGCCCATGAATAAGACAAAATAGAAAATCCAAATTTTTCTATTAACTTCATCCCATTTTTTCCTTTTCTAAGCACCTTCATATTCAATCTCATTGTTACACATGTCAATAGTTGGTGAGGGGAAGATGAAAGGTTTTGTAACTATTTATTAGGGAATCCAAGAAGAATTTCATAATGATTTTGTAGTATTTTTCATAAATAAAGGAAGAAGACCATTTTATAGGGGATCTTCAGGCATTGTATACCCAAAGGAACTATTTTTGAAGAAAATACCATGTGAAAAAAATTGAGAAGCCCTTAGAGCCATTTTTGACAGAGAGAATATTTTTTGTAAATGGTTGCTTTCTTGTTGTGAACTACTACGAACAATTTATTTATTGTTTACATGTGTTGTAATATTATATCGCTTCCCAAAGACTTTTCTTAAGAAAACCAATATTTTCTTCATGTATTTCCCTTTCTTTATTATGTTTTGTCCTAGGAATATGAATTTCTCATGTATGTGGTAATATGATTTAGATTAATCTAGTTATATATTTGTGTACACGCATTATCTAACTTTGTTTCTTCATAACAACTATCTGACTAAAGTTGTTTGCAGAGATTAGTTTCATTTTCAACAATTCATTTGATTACTATAGATTTCTCCTAGCTAGGATAGATTAGTTAGATTTATTTATGCACTTACTTAGATTGCATCTGCATTTTCATTTATGCATTCACATACATTTCAACCAACCCTCAACCCAATAATGGCAGTCAGGCCAGAATCTGGATGGGTCTCCTAAACCAAATGGTGCATAGTCTAATTGGGACCATGTACCGGGGAGTACCCCTTATTGTTGAAGGGAGAATTTGTCTTCCTCAATAGATTTAGTGCTAGAAGGAGGGTCATTGCATGGCTAGTATGAATTTTTGACAACTAATCGGTCAACCATCCGGCGATATTCCCATTGATCAAAGGATTCCTCATACCCATTGTGAACAAGAACTTATTTACAAGGATACAAACCTTAATTTTATAAGTTCTTCTGGAAGTCTAAAAACCCATACAAAATCCTAGTACCCCATCCCCAATGAAGGGTTTGTTGAAACCTGATGCATTACATGCCAGTATGCCAAGCTAACTGGATTCTTACCAACAAATTCAACTTTACCTAGGAGGAAATCCTCTCATGTAAGATGACATGAGCATCAAACCCGTGTTCTTTTTGACTTCATAGAAGACTTTATTGTAATTTCATTGGAGGATATGCTTGCACCCTTGGACCAAATGCCTCCTACACCTCTCGCTTATATCTCTCGTGAATCTTAAACTGAGCCTGGAGGAGAATCTGAGAGTGACGATGAAAACATGGCTAGAAACCACAACGTAGTTCAACCATGGATGTCTAAAGGAGCTTTGAATATAGTCGGAGCTATGCATGATTTTCCTAAATGTCTGGAATGACTTCTTTTGAAATTTGACTCGGATAAATATTTCTCTCCAGAAGATCATGCTAAATATTTCTTTCTAGCCACCCGCCTCCTAGATGTCCATCATGAAGATGTGGTGTGTAGACTTTTCCCATATACCTTTGAAAATAAGGATTCTACTTGGTATTACAATCTACCGACTGGATCCATAACATCATGGGAAAATTTTGAAAAATTCTTTGTCGTAAAGTTTGGAGAACATAAAACTCTTGTAATGTTGATGAAAGAATTATCAAATCTTAAGATGGAGAAGAAAAAAAATTAAAATACTTTAACGAACATTTAATGATTATTTTGAATAAATTTCTTGTTGAGGTCACTCTCATGGACTCTCTAATATTCGAATAGTATACCTCAACCTTACACCCATCTATAGGGATGTTTGTGAAGAGAGATGGTAAGACAACATTAACACATAATTTACATGAAGCTCAAGATGTAGAGATACAAATGTTGTCTTTAAGTGGCCATCCCCTAGTTGAGGAAACTAAAATCAAACAACAAGAAACCTTTACTCTTGACCAAGCCTCTCAAAAAAGAACCTAACGATCTTGATAGTGTGGTTAAAGTGATCCATAAGATTTCCAATGATGCGGTGCATCTCAAGAGGAATGTTGGTGAAGGGTCATCAAATCCAAAACCTTTCTCATCCATTCTTTAAAAGAAATGATAATCCGTTGAATCCCCCAAATGTTCCACTTCTCACATTAAATATGGATGACTTCGACATGGATAATTTTTGTTCATACCACCAGCAAAACCATTCTAAAAAAATGTGTCCCCAACCCCATGACCATGGTCATTAACCAGTTGTTGGATCAATAAGACCTTAATGATGATCATACTAAGGAAACAAAAAATGGAGTAACCGAGAAGACCCCTCAAGAGTGTACAATGTTTTTACGGGATTGGTGTATCGATTCTAACGATGAGAATATTAAATAAGTGTTTGTAGAGGACACAAATATTGTAAAATTCACCCCTCGAGACTACAACCTATGTAGAAAAGATGTTGTTCCAAACACTTTTATCTCCCCAAAATCCATCCCTACTCTAGGAAGGATAACACCTCTCGTTCCTTCCCCAAAGATTAACATTCTTGCACATTCTAAAAAAACACAAATCAAGCACTTTAATCCCATATGCAGTTAGTAATAAAACAAACACCCATTCATTAACAAACAACAAAAAACACAACACTTCTTAGACAAATAAATCAAAAATCAAACCTGAAGGTCATGCTTTGGAATATAACATTATTGAAGAATTAAATAAAACCAAATCCAATATCTCTTTGTTTGATATTTGTGCACTTCCTCAACAACAAAAACCGATCCTTGATACATTCAACTCAAACAATTCTCAAAATATTAATATTGTTTCTTCAACAGAGAGCATTCGTAAGTCAGCTACAACAAAGACAGAAGGTAAAGTGCAAAATCAATCCTTTGTAAATGTAGCCAGTATTGGTGCACATTCAAAGTCCCAAGTCTCTCCTTTTTTACTTGCTTTTAAAAATTTTAATTTCAATATACACAACTACTTAGTAGACTCTGGTGCTTATTCTAATATCATTCCATACATGGTTTTTCAAAACATAAATGTTGTCCCAGAATTGAGTACCACCGGGATTATACAATTAGATAGATTAGAGGTTAAAGTAAAAGGTGAACTTAAAGACGTTATGATTAGGTTAGCATATGATGTTAGAATATATCAGGTCATTGATATTGTTATTGTTGATCTTCCGGAAAGTTATGGTTTATTGCTCAACAAGGACTGGTCTGCAAAGCTGCAAGGTTATTTCTCCACAGATTGGTCCCACTTGTGGCTATTGTAAAAAGGTAACAAAAATCAGATATGGGTAAACAATGAGGCTCACATGAAGCATACAGTGATAGAGTTTGAAGGTAAGAATCAACGTATCAAATTTTCTCATACTTTTTGGGAAACTATTTATTAGAAATTGACCATGGTTGCTATGAAGCACAACCATCTCCAATTCAAACATACACACAATTTGAACTCCCTCACTACACTCATATTGATGACAATGATTGTTCTATAAATAAAATTGTTTTTCTTTTGTGTGACTAACCCAATTGTACATACTAACATATGGACCCTATTTTTCGATGGCTCCAGATATCAAGATGGAGCCAGGGTAGGACACATTCTTATCGATAAAGAAAAATGTAAAAATCTATTATTCTACCACTTGACTTCGAATGCACCAACAATACCATTGAATATGAAGCCTTGGTCCAAGGCTGAAGAAATCCATTGACCTTAAGGAAAAACTCCTTCAAGCATTTGGTGATTCAGAGATAGTTGTCTGACATGTAAGAAAAACTATTCACTTTTTATCTCCCCATTTTAAAGGTTATCAAAAAGAGGTATGGAACCTGCTCTATTCCTTTGAAGCTTTTAATATTGAGTCTATATCTCATTTCCAAAACTTTGGTACAGATATTTTCATAGATGTAACTTCTAGATTCACACCTCTTAATGACGATTTTTCTATAGAAATGATTTTCAGGCCTTCTATACCGGACAATGTCACCAACCAAAGAGTAATCAATAATGATATTTGGATCATAGGTTTCAGCACCAGTGCTGACATATTCCAAGACATGGTAATAGATGATGAAGTGCATGAACAATATCTTCAGGAACACCATGATGATGTCAGTAATATCGAAGCAAACTGCATCCTAAAGAATGTGGTGTCCCTCGAAAAGTTGTTTGATCTACAAAACAAATTCAAGAAGCCTATGAATATGAAAGTAAAGAGTTCTAATATGATGCACATTTTGGTGAATCTAGGGACCCTTAAACAACTAAAATACATCAATATTGTCACATACCATTCAAACATTGAAAAACATACATTCACGTAATTGTTCAAGAGATATTGTGATGTTTTTTCATGGACATATGAGGATTTGAAGATGTATGACACCCATATTATTCAGCATGTAATTCCTATCAAATAAGGTGTCAAACCATTTCAATAGAAGTTAAGGAAAATGCATCCAACCCTTGAACCACTAATTTAGAAAGGACTGAAGAAATGATTAGATGCCCATATTATTTTCAAAGTTCGTCACTCAACATGGGTGTCTAATATAGTACCTATCAGGAAGAAATTAGGGGAGATCAAAATCTACATAGATTTATGAAATCTGAATTGAGCCTTCAATAAGGACAAGTATCAAGTTCCCTCTATGGAGAAAATCCTACAACTAATCTTTGGTTAAAAAATATTCTCTTTGATAGACGATTTTTTTTGTTACAATCGGGTTCTTGTAGAAAAACCATACCGGTTAAAGATCACTTTTAGGACAAAGTGGGGAACATTTGTGTACTGCATAATTCCCTTCGGTCTAATAAATGTTGTTGTTACCTTTCAATGTTAATTGGACATAGCCTTTAAAGGTATTATTGGTCACAACGTGGTGATCTATTTGGATGATGTCATTGTTTATTCAAAACAAAGACTTGATCACCCAAAGCATCTGAAGCAAATTTTTGAAAGGAGCAGAAATATGGTATTTCTCTAAATCCCAAGAAGAGCATCTTTGTTGTTTCAAAAAGAAAACTACTAGGGAATATTATTTCTAAGAATGGGATTTGTGTTGACCTAGAAAGAACCAAATCTATTATGCATATCCCACCTCCACACAACAAAAAATCTATGTAGTCCTTTTGGGTAAAATCAATTTCGTGAGAAGAATTACTCCAAAATTTTCTGATATTGTTAAACCTCTTCAGTAGATGATAAAGAAGTATGTTCAATTCAAGTGGACATCTGTTGAAAATAAATCCTTTGAGAATATTAAGGAAACAATAGTATCTTTACCTTCTCTACAAATTCCATATTTTACTAAATATTTCTTGTTGTACACTTTTGCTTCTAGCCATTCACTTGCAGCAATGCTCACCTAGAAACACCAACAAGGGAATGAGTGCCCCATAGAGTTTATGAGTACTGGATTGCAAGGTGATGAGATAAATTACCCACCAATGGAAAAGAAATATTTTGTTGTCCACAAAGCTATTAATTAGTTCAGAAATTATATTATGAAAAACCATACTAGGGTAATTGTCCCTCATCCCGAGGTCATATCTCTTTTCGTGCAAAGGTAATTGGGTGAGAGAAGAGGAAATTGGATGAAAACTTTAAAAGAGTGTGACATTGATTTTAAACTAGTCATCATCATAAAGGGTCAAGGCCTGTGTAAGCTCTAGATTGGAATCACAGATTCTAAGGATCAATAAGAAGATGGATGGCAAGAGTAGCCAACTGTTTATGCACAACAAGTTCCTTATGTTCCATCCATTAAAAATTCATGGTACAATAATCGTAAATATTATCTTTAGCATGGCACGACTCTTGAATATCTTAATTCCAAATAGAAGAGAGAGCCAAGGATGAAGTATGCACAGTATCAACTAGTTCATGATATCTTGTTCATGAAGAATTATGACAAAGTCTTACTCCGGTGTCTCAAAAAACAAGATGCAGAAAAAATTATCAAAGATATGCATGATGGGCCAAATGGAGGTCATTTCTCAGGAGACACTACAATCCATCAGATACTAAGAGTTAGGTATTACTATCCAACACTATTCAAATCTGCTCCTGCCCACTCTCGTATTTGTGATGCTTGTTAGAAGTCTACCGAAAGAGAAATCTAGGAATTTGTTCTACAACATCCCGTTGGTGTTGAAGAATCATTTGAACAATGGGGATTGGACATAATCAATTATACCAATCCTCACTCATACAAACATCACAGGTATATCCTAACTGCCACTGATTATGTCACCCGCTGGACAGAAGGAGTACCTTTAACTAAGGTAAATGATGAAGTGGTAATTAATTTTCTGGAGAAACACATCATAACTAGGTTTGGAGTACCTAATTCTCTTTTATTTGATAATGCCACATATTATTCATCACTGAAATTGAATGAATTTGCTTTAGGAAAGGGGATAATTTTAAAATATGCAGCCAACCATTACCCTCAAGGAAATGACCTTTTTTAATCCAAAAACAAAAATGTAATCTGCATCCTCAAATGAACTATAGTTGATCAATAAAGAAACTAGCACAACACTTTACCCAATTCCCTTTGGGTTGAACGTGTCACTCCTAGAGTATCCATAGGCACCTCCCCTTACTTTCTTGTTTACTAGAAATAAGTTATCCTTCCTTCGAACATCTATCTCCCTTCCCTACAACTTACAAAACAATCACATGGAAGAGAGTGCCCTAACATCCAAAGACGCATCAACACCTTGTTAAGTTTAGAAGATAATTGCACCAAATCTAGAACCATGTTCGAAGCTCACCAACGGACTATTAAATGTTGGTTTGATAAAATGTTTGCTGGTGATAAGAAATTTCAAGTTGGTGATCTAGTCCTCAAGTGGGACAAGCCACATGAATACAAAGGAAAACATTCAAAGTTTCAACAATTGTGGTTGGGTCCTTTCATGATCAAAGAAAATATTGTCCTAGGAACTTACCACTTGCAAAATCTCAAAGGGGATGAAAAATTCCTCCCTATCAATGGATAAATCCTAAAGAATAACATCAACAAGCCCTTGAGGAAACTTCCCATTGTACATAAATAAGGAGTTTGATCTTCATTTTGATTTTATGCTTAGTTTTACTTTTACCTTTTTCCAATTTCTTACTTGTTTTATGCTTTGTAGTTTGTTTAATTTTGATTCTAGTTAGTTTTCCTTCCTCCCTTTCAATCTTTTTTCCTTGAAACTTCCCCGAGAGTTTGGTACCCTAGATCTGAATAACTCATATAGTGGGACACATTGGTATCAAAGGCTTGTAAATCTGTTTATTTTCTTCTAGACATAACTTTCTATCTATACGGGTAACATTACCATGCATTAATTCAAGTTAGACCCGGTAGCAAAACATAGTTCACCAACGGACAATCAGTGTACTTTATAAAATGCAGAAAGAGTGAGCCAATGGCCATGATCAAAGGTAGATTTGTGTGCTTGGATTTGTATAAAACTTAATGGAAACTACTTTAGGAAGGAATTTGTAGAACTCAGGGTATGTTTCTCAAGGAGTTAGCTCATCTATAATCAAGTTGACAGATCTCACTTTCATAGGTGTCATCCTACATGCCTTTAAAGGGAAACTGGAATCCCCCATCCACCTTTGTCTCTAAGTCTAAGAGAATCATATTATAAAGGTAAAGGCTTGGGGAAAGGCATTCCAACTCATATGGGACATGCAAGTATCTTCGTCCGGGTTATGGATGCTGGTTGGAAATGGAGAAAGGATTGTGACTCCGTCGGGGCTATGGATGCTCACTGGTAGCAGAGAAACACTAGAGAAATTTACAACCAACTTGCATTCTCAACATTCATTATGTACCATTTCCTTGATGTACTTATCCTTCCTTCCCAAAGAAATAGAGTTCTAAATGTATATTATGATAATCAATATGCTTCTAACATGGTCATCACCTCTCCCTTGCATCATATAAACTTGTCTCGTCAAAAATTTTCACTTTGAAAACTGTGGTACGTACTCTTTTTCCCTTGGGTCATGCATGGAAATTGTTCTATCCTCACAAAACATTTATGTTTAGATACCTTTCTACATAGATTTTGGCTTCACCTAGTGTGTCACCATTTATTGTGCTAGGAAGCAACACCTTCCCCTTTTCTTTTATTTTTTCTAGTAAAATATTATCTCCAAGAAAATAGGACCCCTCCTTCCACCTATGAGATTTTATTAACTCAAATATTCACATCAACTCTTGATTTTGGATTCCTCTCATTCCTCTCATTACGTTGCTAAATACTCAGGCTCAGTTTAATTCAATTTTTTGTTTTTACACTTAGACTTTTTCTTTTTTTTTTTCCTTTTGGTGACCATAGGAGTTCTTTATAAATCCTTCAGTACGTACCAGAGGAATTCCCTTAAATCCTTTCGTTACTTGCAAGGGAAAACTGGTGAATATAATACTAACCCATTCTTTGATTCAAATGGGGAACATGTGTTCGATGATCCTAAATTGTTTGACACCTATGTTGAGAAAATGCCCATTGGGATGAAAAGGAAATCTATATTTTATGAGCTTTCATATTGGGAGAATATTAAGATTGGCCATGTACTATATCCCATGCATATATTAACAAATGTTTCATCTTCTTTATGGAGGCACGTATCATGGAATAAAAGAAACACAATGGTTGTCAGGAGAGATCTTATTGCTTCCAATACTAAAAAGGGACATTGGCCAGGAAACGAAAGTTGGTGGCATACAATAGTAGAGATTTATTTTAAATTATATTTTATTTAACGAAAAATGAATATATTGAAAAATATTCAAACCTCAAAATTTTTATTGTTTGAGAAAATAAAAATTTAAATAAATATATACTTACTTTGATGGAACTTCTAAGGACAATTCCAACAAAATAACTATGTGCAACATCTACAATACTTGTGGTGTACTTGGCATTACCAACTTTGATGGAAATCCCCACCTTAACTAGTGCAACTATCATGGCCTTCACCTATTCCATTCCATCCTTTAGTTTTATAATCATATAAACTTATATTAATAATTATTTTCACACTCTCCTTGAAATAAGTGTCAATATAGGAAGGATATGAAAATTCTAAAAGAGTCTTTTTCTAGAGCCTAGTCGGAATTAAAGAAAATTTTAATGATTCATACTTATCTAAAAGTATAGAATCCTTTGTCAATTTTACTAATTCTTAAAATACTAATTATAAAATGTTGGGTGATATTATTTTTTAATAAAAGATTCATATAGTTTGTATTAGAGTAAAACATTGTGAAATCGTTTCATTGAAAGTGCATAGATCAAAATGTATCATTATTCTCTATATTTATTATTTTAAATTTAATTGAATAAATTTCATACATTATAATAGTTGGATAATATAAATTAATAAAATCTTTAGAAAAAATAAATATTAATAAAATATAATCATTGTTATTTTAGTAAACAATTATATTATAACTTTGTCTTGTAATATTTGAATAATAAAAACTAAAAAATTAACATTGTCATTACATCATCAACATTATTATTAGTGAATGATTATGTTATAATGTTATTATTATAATATATGGAAAAAAAAACATAAATATTAAAATCACAAACATTTCACTCATCATATTTAAGTACTTTTGTTTCTAAACATGTTTAATCAACATATTGTATCGTGTTGGACAACAAAAAAAACACCTTGAAAAACAATTAAACATTATATGGCATTAATGGTTATAACTTTTTGCAATCACAATCCAAATTAACCGCTTTCATAAAAGTGAAGTTAAACATTATATGGAAACTATAAATTTAAATGAGTGATACATATCAAATTTCACTTAAAAACGGAGAAATAATTAACAATGTTTGTCATTAGCATACTCATATTATTATATTTTATAAATCAAACAAAAACAACAACCACAACATTATATGAAAAAACATAATATACGTGAGCGATATAAATATGAATATACATGTCAAACATAAATATATAAAAAAAAATGCAATAAACATGTCATATATATATATGTATATATATATATATAGTCAAATATAAAACAATCAGTATAAATGTCAATCAATACCACTACTAGCTAGGTCCACCACCAGAGCCAGGTGCATTGGTGTCTCAGTTACTAGGGGTGGAGCCTCTATCAAGAACATCCATCTCAAAAACAAATGTTGACATAAGTGCACTATCAAGTGTCTCTATATCAATATCATGAATATGCACATCAACAGTACCCAATGTGATCATAGTTTCCAAAACATTAGAAGCTTGTGACACATATTGAGGAAGAGGGGTATTGGTGGTTGATGACACATGTTAACTAGGAGAAAGACAATGATGGGTGGATGGTGACACAAGCGAAGGAAGAGGGGGAGGAGGAGGATCAAATGTGGACACATGTTCATACACATGTGGACGGGAAATAGGAGGAGGAGGAGGAGGATCAGATGTGGATAGATGATCAATAGATGCTATAACCCACTCATGTGGAGGGGAATTAGAAGGAGGAGGAGGAGGATCATGTGGTCGAGTAGAGGATGTAGATAAATATGTTGATGAGCTAGATGTAGTGTGATCACAAGCACCGACCCTTAACATATCTATGAGGTTGACCACATCACCATCATCATGTCATGAGGAAAACAATTCCATGTAGTAGAGAGCACCTCTACCTGTAATATGTCTCTAGGGGGTCCATCATAGTTCATCCACCACCTCATAGTCATGACACAACATAGCTCATCCACCACCTCTAGTCGAACTCTCGAATCCAACATGTGTGGCATGCGGGGTATCTGTACTAATGGAGGTTGCTCCTCTTCCTCCTCCATCAATTCATATTCATGTTGGGAAGGCACATCCCCAACATATGTGCCAATATCTGCAAAACAATAGATAATTATATGATAATTGAAACAAAATGTTACAATAAATTACATGTGCATTAAATAAGGCATAAAAATATGCAAAAAAATTGATCAAAACATAACGATAATATTACCCCTCTCATATACTAGCTCCTCTATTGTAAATTGGATGTTTGGACATCCTCTCAAATACATCCCCGCATATAGGTACTCTACAATATCGAGGAAATTATCGTCCTCAGTAGACAATAAATCAATAATTGGCCTTCCCACTGGAGTAATGAGATACTCAGATTGGACCCTCTTGGGCATCAACTTCCCCCACATGCATATACACGCATCAAAAATAGTCCTAGCAAGAAATCAAGGTACCGCTAGCCGAGTGGTATGAACCCTCTCAAAAAATAGTGTATACAACTCAAACTCGAATGAGAAGAATCTCATCCTAGAAAAAACATAGTGACAATGATCTAATTGTTGAAGATCGAGTAGCTTCAAAAGATATCCTTATCGTATTTGACCAAGACAAAACCCTAAATAATATTATTATATTATATTTGTTAATATGACCCTATTGTTCCTTTGTAAAATTTAGCCCCATTCTACCTTGACAAGTAAAATGAAAAATAAAATAGTAAAGTGGTAGGTCGGTCCAAACCTAATTTTAGGTTGGTTAGGATACTATTTATAAAGGAGGCCAGTGCCTCATTTGTTCATATACACTAGCTCTACAGCTAAGAAGAGGAAGTGCACAAGTCTCATAGGGAGATGTTACTGTAGCTAGGAGGTCACATTGTGGAATTTATTGGTTTATTTCTTAGGTATCTCTTGGTTAAGTGGTGTGCTACACTTCCCTAGTCAAGGGTTAGAGGAGGATATTCTGCTTTGTTAGTTCTCTCTTGGAGAGAGACATTGTTAGTGAATATATATTGAGGAAGTTTGTTGGGTTTTTCCCCTTAGGGGGTTTTCCTAGGGTAAATATTGTGTATGTTGTGAATGTTATTCTTTTAGTGATCCTTTATATGCATTCATTGTGCTAATTGTCTATAAGTAAAAGAACACTAATCTAATTAACTACTTAAGACGTAAAAATAAACATAGTATCAGAGAGGGCCTAAAAGAATGCATTTTCATAGCACTGAAGAACTCATTGAAGAATCTAAGGGAATAATAAGACTCTCCTAACCCTAGCGCACCTTTTGCCTGGAACAATTTTCAGTTTTGGAAAACTTTTAGAAATTAGGGTTTCTGCATAAACCCTAAAAGGTGACATCATCCACCTTGTTGGAGGACATTGGGAAAAGTAATAACATCTAGGAGCTCACCCTAGAAGGGCGCACCTAGTCCCTAGATTAGAATTCTAAAATTTGAAGTATGAGAAATTAGGGTTTCCTCATAAAACCCTAAGTCTGCAATACCAGTTGCAGTTGCAGTACTAGTTGTAGTTGTAGTTGCAGTACCAATTGTAGTTGCAGTACCAGTTGTAGTTGCAGTATCAATTGCAGTTGCAGTGTCAGTTCCTTCATTCCATTTGTTGTGTCAGTTGCAACACAAGTTGCAGTACCAACACCAATTACAGTGCCAGTTGGAGTGAAAGTCAGTGTGAAGTGTTGGGACTGATTTTTTATTGTCCTAGTGCACCTTATGCTAGAAAATATCCAACTACCTTTAAATTACAAGTTGAAGCACCTTTGAAGTTTTAAAGGTTCGTTATTGCTTGTCATTGCTTCTGGATGGTGCCACTACCTGTCAATATTGTCAGAGGTATGTACTTACATATATTTAAACTGTATCATTATTTTAAGGATATTTGTAGGAGAAGGGATCTTTCATCCAAACAATAATCATAGATCCAGAAGGATATAAGATCCAACACATTCAAAGGAACAATGCACCCTAGTTTGATTGTTTTGATATGCCTCTATTTGTTATGGTTATTGTGATTTTATGAAAATCTAGGTTGTATTTTGATCTGTTGAAGTTATGACTATCATACTAATCATTGGTCAAAACTAAAGTCAAAGTATTAGATTGATTAAGGTTGAGATTATAGAATTTATTCTCTAACTCGGATTTATGTCAAGAAAACATATTATCTTAGTACAGAGGAGAGGTTGAAGATAATACATGTAATCTTGAATAAAGGAGACTCGGAAGAAAAGCAACACACTCATTCTTGAGGACGAGACTCTAGGTTCCAGGTTTGATTGATTAAGTTGATAAGATTCAAATTTGCACATATCAAGTTTGATCATTGGCACATTAAAAGTAAACACTATAGTTTTGATAGCAATCTTTGAAATTTTTTATTATTGAATACTTGGTAGCATGTGAGCACTATTGAGATAAATGCTTATTGTAATCATTTACTAGATATAACTAACATCTCCTCTAGGAGAAACCTCTTTTTTTGTTTACCAGTTGCCATGGAGGAATGAGTGATCACAACACTAGAAGAGTGTTTCTCTCATTTCTTATTATTGTACTTCTTACTTTTGACCCTTATTTCAGGAAGGTCACAAGTGATAGCTCTGAAGGAGCTACTATGACAATTGTTCTCGCTATTGTTTTTATTATTATTATAAAGAGTATTATTCTTGTCTATTGTTTCTCCCTTGTTGTTCTTGTTCTGGGCAGGTCACAGGTGATAACGTTGAGAGATCTATAGTGACGGTTGCAAGAGGACAAATATTAGATGAGACATGGAGCAAACTATCCAAGTTGTATACATGATCATATACATCCATGTACCGAAGAAGAAGAAGAATATACTTTTGCTGGATATATAAAATATCATATGGAGACAGATCATGAGGAGCAGAAGGCTCCAAATATGACAAAAACAATACCTCTAGTGCAGTTGATCACTCTTCGAATCATCAGGAAGAGTTAGTAGAGCTAGAAGGGCCTACCCAGAATCATTGCAGTAACCGGGAAGAGATTAGTATGGTCTCATGACACTTTGCAGGATGCAAATCCATATATCATTGACGAGCCATATCATGAGGAGAAGATGGATACACCAGTGGTGAGGCAGGTGGCCCCACCAAGTACCATCTCAGAAGGAGCTAGAGTTCAAAGGGAGTTAGCCCTCACGATCCATTAAGGAGGAGAAGCCTCCCTAGGACCATTCATAGAGATGTACAAAGTATGATTTGTGTCCAGAGGATTCTCCCAGCAAGAGGGAGAAGACTATGAAAAGACACTTGATCAAGTAATCAAAAGTATATATAGAACAAACATGATTCATTAAAATAATCTAACACCGTATGATATTCAGAGGAAGAATGTATGAAAATCCATGTACTTGAGATTGAGTTATCTTCAGTTCCATTTGGTGTAGTACATGAGTCGGGCCATGGAGACATGACTACAATAGAAGATTGAGTTACCTCCAATGAAAGAGGATAAAATACCCTCAGTGTTAGTTATTGAGCCACTCTCAGTTTCAGATGAAGTTGTTGTCGTGATAGAATAGAGGAGCTACTCTCAGAGTTCATCATCTACAGTAAGAATGGAGCAGTCATTATCAGCTTCATAAAGAGCGATTGCAGGTGTAGAGTTCCAGTTCTGGAAGGAATAGTTGCAAAGAGAGTAGAGGACATACTCTCAGGAAGTGATATAGATAGTGCTTTGCAGAAAGCACATAGAGCTAGCACATGATTGTACAGATTGAGTTGCAGCTGAGCACGTGTATCGGTTTGGTACAATGTGATATGATAATTTGGTTCGTTGATATATTTGAAGAACACGAGGATAGATATATGTTTTGTAGTGAACACATTGATTCAATACATGATTGAGCCTAGACATGTTCACCTGATTATGAAAAAACATGTGATGAATTACCTAAAGGGTACAATCGATTATGGACTCATATATATCTCGTATCGTGAGATAATATTGCAGGACTACATAGATTCTGATTGGGCAGGCAATGTCACAAACCAGAAAAGTACATTTGGATGTTGCTTTAGTATGGGATCAATTGTGATCTCATGACTCTGTGTGAAGAAGACTTGTATGGCACTCAGAGGAAGAGTATGTGGCAAAATGGTCAGTTTGTGGTGAAGAAGTATGGCTACGGAAGTTGATTGAAAAGTTATGTGATCTCGAGTTGGAGGAAACCTGTATCTATTATGACAACCAAAGTTTCATAAAGTTGTTAGTGAATCGAGTGTGTCATGAAAAGTCCAAGCATATAGATATCAACTACCATTATATTTGAGAGATGATACAGAAGGGAGCAGTAAATCTCTAGTTTGTTCCTACTGATGAGCAGGTAGAAGATGTGTCAACTAAGCCTCTACCGAGAGTGAAGTTTTAATACTTCATAGACAATCTTGGTGTGGTCTAGAATGGTTTTCCCTCATGACAGGGAGTGATGTGCTCCCCGGTAGTGGGATTGATGTGTTCCCCAGTAGCAGAAGTGATGTGTTCCCAAGTAGCGGGAAGTAATGTGTTTTGATGTGTTCCGCTATAGAGGGAAGTGATGAGATCCCCAGTAGAGGGAGATACCCTAGTGCAGGTTGGTAAGATACCCCAGTGCAGATTGGTACTCTAACAAAGGATGGTATGCTACCCCAGTGCAAGTTGGTACTCCAACTCAGGTTGGTACGCTACCCCAGCAAAGGTTGATACTCCAACGTAGTTTGATACACTACCCCAACACAAGTTGGTACTCCAACGCATGATGGTACGCTACCCCGGTGCATGTTGGTACTTCAATGCAGACTAGTATGCTACCCCAACGCATGTTGGTACTCCAACGCATTCCAGTATGCTACCCCAGTGCAAGTTGGTACTCCAATGCAAGCTAGTATGTTACCCCAACGTAGGTTGGTATGTTACTCCAACACAACCTCGTATGTTAACCCAATCACAGGTTGGTATGCAACTCCAACCTAGGTTGGTACGCTACTCTAGTGAAAGTGCAAAACTTCCTATGATATATAGATCTGTGATTGACAAAAAAAAAATGACCAAATATGTAGAAGTGCAGAAGAAGTGAAGATGATTATGATGAGAAGAACGCCTTCCTTGCTAAGAGGGAGTGTTGAATATTGAGTATCTTCGGAAGATATCCTTATTGTATTTGACCAAGACAAAACCCTAAATAATATTATTATATTATATTTATTAATATGACCCTATTGTGCCTTTGTAAAAGTCATCCCTATTGTGCCTTGACAAGTAAAATGAAAAATAAAAGAGTAAAGTGACAGGTCTTCCCAGAGCTAATTTTAGGTTGGCCATACTACTATTTATAAAGGAGTCCAATGCCTCATTTGTACATATACACTAGCTCTACAACTGAGAAGAGGAAGTGTGAAAGTGTCATAAGGAGATACTACTACAGCTAGGAGGTGACATTATGGAAGTTATTTCTTTATTTCTTGGGTATCTCTTGGTTAAGTGGTGCACTACTCTTCCCTAGTCAAGAGTTAGAGGAGGTAATTTTTCTTTGTTATTTCTCTCTTGGAGAGAGACATTTTTCTTGGTTGGTGAATCTATATTGAGGAAGTTTTTTGGGTTTTTCCCCTTAGGGGGTTTTCCCAGGGTAAATATTGTGTATGTTGTGAATGTTATTCTTTCATTGATATTTTATATGCAGTCATTGTGCTAATGGTTTATAAGTAAAAGAACACTAATCTAATAAATTTCTTAAGATGTAAAATTCAGCACTAATGCGTGACAAAAGTGTCTCAAAAAAACTTCTGCCTACCTAATCCATCGGGGCTCTCTCAATAAACTATATACATAATACAACATAAGGAAACTAATGTGCTTCCCATAAGAGATATAATGTCACAGTGACAAGAGAATATAACACATGCACCTAACATCATGTCTTGAATGCACCTATCTGTAGCTGACCACCTTTAACCTAGAACTTCGAAGTTGAAGTAATATCATGAATGACATATCTCTACACATATTGTTGTTGGGTCTCTCCTGCAACACCAAGTGGTAGAGTAGGTAAATGGGGAAAATATACCCCCTCCTAGACAACCCAATGATAAAATACGCATCCTCCTCCATGGTATTATACCACATATCAGGACTAACCATGAACCCTTATCTCCCATGATCCCATCAACAGATCAACTATTGTAACCATATAGAGTTCCCCTTAAGGTATATTCCCTCCTGATAAAACTCCAGGAGCCCAATATCCATCAAAAGGCCATGTGTATGTTGTGAAATAGGGTGAGAGTAAGCCTCTCTATCCCTCTCCCTGGCCTCCCACTCATGCACAAAATCATATGTCTCAACCCGTCTCTGCCCTGCCTCCTCCTGATCTCGTCATCGTTGTCTCTGATTCACATAAAAATATTGTTAGGAATATATATAAATATAAAACAAATTTAAATTATAAAACAAATACATATATAAATGATATGTAATTAAAAAAATCAAAAATTGATTTTTTTTGCAAAGAAATCTTTAAAATAAACGGGTGTGTCCCCTATAGTTCATACACCCTATGGTTGGTGCACTATCTCAAAAAAACAACACCGCTAAGTGGTGTGTCCCATAGGACTATCTACACCAAAGAAGTTCTTTTATCAGTACCAATTCATCTCGTTAACAAAGACACACCGCAACGCTAAAATTCATAGCACGCAAATCCACGATGTTCTTTGTTAAACCAAATGCACTGGTGCACCATGTCTACCAAAGCACCAACATGTTGTCTATAGGTGGCGATGTCTTTACAAAACAGGTGCGTTTAGTGGGAGTATGGGCACCACTAAACTAAACTTCATTATCAGAGTTGAAGCGGTGTGATGGGTTACTATTAACACACCAACACCACCGTGATAGTGGAGCACCGACGTTTTGTACATCGATCCATTACAAAGGATAGAGCACCGAGAACGAGGCATCCAATGAGACGTCTCGCTATGAAAATTTGGGCAATATTTGTCTCGGTGCATTTCTATATACATTACCAGTGCGTTGGATTACAATGGTTGCACCGCTACGTTAAATTTTATAAATCGTTATGTTAGCGGTGTTGTAAATTCAGTGAACTAATGGGTAATGTTAAATGACGTCGGTGTGATTTATTCAGTTCATGTATGATTTTTATAAATTATGATAGTGCATTCGAACATTGATGTGTTGGGTCATTATGTGTCTATTTCACACCAGTGTGGTTGGGTAAAATTTTTGCATCACTAGGCTAAATTTTCATACAACGTTGAGCCAGCAGTGCGATTAATGAAGTGAAATGTGTCACTGCGAGTAGAATCCCATTGTGCACCAGTTTCAGGGAGTTTTGAAGGATGCACCTTGTTGTAAAGGATAGAGCATCGGGAACTAGACATC
Organism: Picea engelmannii; assembly: GCA_009831015.1. Classification (NCBI taxonomy): domain Eukaryota; kingdom Viridiplantae; phylum Streptophyta; class Pinopsida; order Pinales; family Pinaceae; genus Picea; species Picea engelmannii. The sequence goes on along the minus strand of ML787690.1, from coordinate 49,571 downwards.
CAACGAGATGCCCTGCTATGGAAAATTAGGCAATATATTTCCTAGTGCATTTATGTATACATTACCGACGCATTGGATTACAATGGTTGCACAACTACGTTAAATTTTATAAATTTTTATGTTAGCTGTGTTTTTATTTGAGTGAAGTATAACAGTGTGTAATGTTAAACAACACCGGAGTGATTTATTCAATGTGTGTATGTTTTTATAAAGTATGGCAGTGTGTTTGAACAATGATGCTCGAGGGTGTCATTTTTTCATGTATGCCCTAGTGTTGTTGGTTAGAATTGGTGCATCGTTGGGTTAAATTTTATATATCAATGAGCTAGTGGTGCGGTTAATGAAGTGAAATGTCCTAGGGTAGGTAGAAGCCCATTATGCCCTGGTTTTGGGGTGTTTTGAAGGACACACCACTTTGTTTCTAATAATTCATCACGGTGTGCTTGAGTGAACCACACCAGTGTGTACATTTATGTGGAACACTAGAGGTGGTTCTCAATGTGTATTTAACACAGTACACATCGCATCGAGGTGAGACAAACTATTCAGGAGCACTATGCGAAATTGAAAAAAAATTGAAAAAAATCACAAATTTCAAACTAAATTTTAATTTTGAATGGATGAAAATGCAAATAGGAAGGTAATAAATAATTTACCTAGTATCTTATGTCCTGAGGAGGCATGGTTGCATCGTTGAGATGAAATGGAAATTTGTGGTAATTTCCAAAATTTGGAAATGTGTGGAATCCACCAATGGAGATATTCAAGTCGATGTAGAGCACCGAAAACAGGGTGTCTTAGGAAGAAAGGTGAGAATCGATGCTTGCTTGAGAGTTTAGAATCACGAGATGCACTGTAACAATGAAAATTTGTTTGGTATTTTTTTTAATTTACTCTACTTTGGTTTTCTTTGGGACATTCAGTTCCACTAGGGCATAATATGCAATGACACTAGTGCAATTAATTCGGTGTATATAATTTTATTATAAAGTATGGTAGTGCATTTAAACATTGACTCTCCAAGGCATAATGTTTCGGGTACACCCAGGGGTGATTAATTAAACTTGGTGCACCACTAGGTTAAATTTTATATATCGTTGACATAGCGGTGCGATTAATGAAGTGTAATGCACCGGTGCGGTTATAAGACCATTTTGCACTATTGCTAGGGCGTTTCAAAGGACACGTCGCTCTATCTTTTTGGTAATTTATCATGGTGCACTAGCTTGAACAAAAATGGTGCAGACATATATAGATGCATCGATGGAGGTGCTCACTGTGGTGTTATGTTTCGAGTATGCCCTGGGGTGATTGATAAAACTTGGTGCACCATTAGGTTAAATTTTATGTATCTTTAAAATAGTGGTGTGATTAATGAAGTGTAATGCATCGGTGAGGGTATAAGATTAGCTTGAGTCGGTGTCAAGGCATTCCAAAGGACGCACCTCTTTGTTTTTTGGTAATTTTCCATTGTGTGCTAGCTTGAATGGAACAAGTGTGGCCATATATCGAAACATTGTAGTGCTCACTATCTATTTAACACATTACACATCGCTTCAGGGAGAGTCAAACCATTCAGGCGCACCATGTGAAATTGAAAAAATATTGAAAAAGATGCCCAATTTCAAACTAAATTGTAATTTTGATTGGATGAAAATGAAAATATGAAGGTTATAAATAATTTACATATATTGTTTTGTCTCACGGAGGCATGGTTGCACCATTGAGAGGACATGAAATTTTTTGGTAATTTCCAAATTTTGGAAATGTGTGGAATCCAACAATGGAGCTATCCAAGTCAGTGTAAAGCACCGGAAACATGGTGTCTTAGGAAAAAAGGTGAGCATTGGTGCTTGCTTGAGAGTTTTAAAGCACGGTATGCACTGTAACAATGAAAATAGGTTTGGTAATTTTTTTTATTTACCCTACCTTGGTGTGCCTTTAGATAGATAGCCGCATCGGTGTGTGTTGTTCAACTACACTAGTGTGATTTATTCAGTGCATGTAATTTTATTATAAAGTATGGTGATTCTACGGGAACATGATGCACCGTGGATCATTGTTCATGAAATTTCTAGTGTGTCAATTTCTTAAAGATGCACCGATTAAAAAAAACCTCCACAAAAATTTATCACCACTCACCTTCTCTATGAATAGTGACAAAGTGTTTGAACATTTAAGCACTGGTGCAGTATTTTTTATATGTGCACCAGTGTGTATGTTCAATAAAGGCACACAGGAAAAAAAAACTCCACAAAAACCTTCGGTCGCTTGTCTTCGCTAACAACCTCCACTATAAACAGCTAAGGGAAGAATTTTTCTGGGAGGTTCCGTAAAAACTTCCGCAAGAAGGTGTTCTCCTTGTAGTGAATGATTCCCAAAGAATATCCCTTACTTTCTTTCATTGAGTTCCCCCACAAATCCATTTCAGGTCCATGACTCTCTTCCCCACACCTTCATCTGAAAATGAAATTAGGGTAACCCTCCCCCCTATTTAGATTATATTTGAAATGGACAACACGAACAACACAAAGAGTGACCAAACATATGTCTCCTAGACCATGGCATTGTTTGAGGTAAAAATGAGGATCTTGGCTCTAACAATGCTATATATGGATCGCATGCCTTGCACATATTCCCAAACAATGATACATGCCCTCCATAAGGTATCATTTTCCCATGAGTCTCTTAACCTAGGGCATGCTTCAAGGCCAAGAAAGAGTGGTACCATGGCTCCTGAACCATGCATAAGCCCATAACATCACACAATCCCTTTGGGAGTGATATTTTCTCCAAGAGTGGGACACAATCTTGATTCTCTGGTTTGACACATTAAGAATGTATCTCATGGAAAAATAAACAATTTGGTGCTAAATCAAAGGGTCTTGGGTCCTAAGTTTCTAATCTAAGGCACATAGGCCATGCATGAGTCCTTAGATCATGTGAGAATCCCTCTGGACAAAATTGTTATCCTAGCTAATTTTTCCGAAGAATGGGATACAACACCAATTCAAAGTTTTAGCAAGTGAGTGATGGGTCAAAGCACTAAGGGCATAGTTCATGGTTATATTCCATTTCCTTAGAAATTATACCTTACAGTTGGGTCTTATGGATTATCCATGGGATCCCTAATCATGACAAAGGACTTAAGAAAAAATTATTGATCCCAAAATTGCATATGGGCCAAATTTTTAGGATTGACACACTACACTAGAGACGTGTCTCTTCACCCAAGACAATATTAATGGAAAAAAATAGGAACTTAGTCCCTACACACTATGCTTACGGCTCATGAAAAAATCACGAGGCCTCAACTTGAAATAACACCTCCATAAGGAATCATTGTCCTTCCTTTTAATGATATGGATTGGATCATTGTATAATTTTTCGTCTATGTTGGTACTTTCTTGGTAGAAAATTTAGAGGAATTGGCTTACAGGGCCCATTTTAGAGGCAGGTCCCAATTTGGATTTTAGGGTTTGAAACCTTCTAGATCCATGAAACAATTAAATATGTCAACCATAGGTATATGAAGTTGTTCAACAAGATTTGTGAGGTTATTCACCTGAATCACCAAGTAGCTTTGGTTCAACATTATAAAATCCCACCTCTTACTTACCAAAACATGTTAGAAAAGAAAAATGTGGACAATTTAGGTTTTTCTTTGCAAAACTACATTGAAATTGAAGAGAAATCCCTTATGATAGGTTTTTCTCTTAGGATATTAGAAAATTGATATTTCTACTATGTTTCAACTCATCCAAGACATGAATAATAGGATGATATCATTCAAAAGTTGATCATTGAGCTTAGTCCTTCTACCTCTCTTCCTCTACAAATGTTAACTAGGCGTCATCTTTGACAACTAGAACCCTTTATGACTTGTGCATGGTGTAACTTTTGTGAGGTGCATGCTTCCAAGACATGTGAATCATTTTTCACTGCAAAAGGTAAGAAGATTGCTTCTACCATAGATGTCATAAAACATATGGAGAAAATAAATGATATTTTTGTCGCTAAGAACAGAAACAAATTTGCCCAAAACAAATATATGCCTAAATATGTGCAAAACAACATATTTGGAAAAGTAGATTTTGGTAAGGCCAAAAAGAAAAATCAATTTCCACATTATGTCCCTATTTCGGATGTAGAACAACAATCATCCCACCTAAAATCCTTATTTTTTAAATTAGAATTATCCCTTGTACAATATTGGAAATGATATGTCTTCCCTCAAACCCAATATCAGTGTTCTAGATTTTTGTGCTCCTTGAAAACAACAAAATATGAATAAATCACTCACTACCCAATTTGTCCATGCTACCAAAAACATGGCAGCAAAACCTCTCCCTACTAATACCACATTATTAGAAGAGGAAGTGAAAGAAGAAGAGGTAGATACGGTGACCAACATTAGACATGGACCCAGATGTCCTCCTTTTTATGTTTCAATGTAGATAATGGGTAAGGTTGTGCACTCTTGTTTACTTGATAGTGGATTACACACAAATCTCATGTCTAAAATCATTATGGAGAAAATTGAGATTGATTGTACATGTGAAGTTGGTTAAAGGCTTACTTTTAATAAAAATGACAACCTTACGATATTCATGTGTCCACATCTTGAAGTCCACACTACATGCAATTTTCAAATAGTCAACATGGATATAGGAAATTATTCTATTATTTTGGGATATGAGTGAAAACATTTGAATGAGGGATACATAACTTTAAATTTGTCTCATATGATTGTTCCCCAATATTATAAGAATCTAATTATCTTAAGGGAACCTAGAACAATCCCATATATTGAAAACATCCTTGACCCCAATGTTGATTACATCAAATGGGACTGTGTACCTATTCCATATTCATCAAGGGGGAAGATGTCTTTGCTACCTATCCAAGTCCTAATCCTAATCAAGTTTTCCATATGCAATTTAATGGAGGCTCATCTAGTGAAGCTAATGGTGTTGTCTACTTATATATTCTCCATCAAGAAAATATCATCATTTTTATTTCCACTTGAATTTCTAATGTACCGATAATAGTTCCAAATTTGAGGCCCTTTGTTTAGGTTTATATTAGGCCTTGCATCTAGATTGCAAGCACCTTTTTGTGTTTGGTGATTCATAGTTGATTATAAACTTGGTAAAAAGAGTCTACAATCATGCCAAAACATTTTGAAAATATATATTCAAATAATAAATCAACTAACTGAAAATTTCATCTAATTTAATTTGATTCATATTTGGAGAGAATTTAATCTAGTAGTTGGTAAACTATCTAGCTATGCCTCTAATGCAAACAAATGGTGTTTGAAAGGCATGCCTAAGTGTGAGTTTATTTCCCTTTATCGTCCGTATGCGCATGATAATGATTAGGCATGCCAATTTTTTTATCATGTTGATGACTTATATTGTTTTTTAGCAAATCAAGGGGATTTGATGTTGAATTCTCTTGGTATAATCAACCTTAAAAAAAATTACCCTAAAGGATTTATCCCTTTTCAAAATGTGTTTTCTACAAATGATTCACCTAAATCCTTAATCCAAGGAAATGAATATTATTAGTGCAAAGTTGGAGAGAAAAACACAAGTCAACATTGGTTCCAAAGATGGCCCTAAGATCTTATACATATGATCCAAATGCATCAATGAAGAGAAACAAAGATTCCTATCCCTTTGAAGAGAATTTTGAGATGTGTTCATGTGGTCTTATAAATAATTGAGTGGATTTGATCTTATAATAATACAGCATTCCATACCTCTCAAGCAAGATGTTAATCCATCTAGGAAAAAACAATGTCCTATTAATCCAAATTTATATGTTATAATCAGGAAAGAATTGGACAAATTGCTTCAAGCTAATGTCATATTCCTAGTATGGTACTCCAAGAGGGTTACCAATCTAGATCCAATTTAGAAAAAGAATGGATACATCCATATTTGCATAGAAATTGGATATTGAAATTAAGAAAGCATTAAAGAGAATTTTCCTTTTCCTAACATGGATGCAAGTCTTCAATAGGTTGCTAGTTTGGATATGATGTGTCTTTTGGATGGTTTCTATGTGTATGGACAAATCGAGGTAAACCTAAGAGATTGATTCAAAACCACCTTCACCATTATAAGGAGGGGTAACTTTTCATACCATTGAATTCCTTTTGGTTTAATTAATGCAGGAAATAGTTTTCAGTGTGCCATGCACATTTCTTTTGATGATCTAATTGTAATCATAATCAAAATTACCTCGATGACTTGACAATATACTCTCAAAATTGTCCATATCACTTTTCTCATTTGAGAGAGGATTTTATCATGTATAGGAAATACATAATTTCATTGAATCCTAATAAATATACTTTTGATGTAACTGAAGGTAAGCTTTTAGGTCACATTGTTTTTTCAAATGGCATGAAAATTGATCCCATAAAAAATTATTCCATTCAAAAATTGTCTCTCTCTATATCAAATAAAGTCATTTAAGCATTCAAAAATTGTCTCTCCCTATATCAAATAAAATCATTTTAGCATTCAAAAATTGTCTCTCCCTATATCAAATAAAATCATTTAAGCATTCATGGGTAAGAAATTTTGTGTGCATATCCATCCCTAATTTTGGTAAAATCATAAAACATGTTCATAACTTATTAAGGAAAGAGACTAATTTCTACTAGGACAAATATGCTCAAAATGATTTTCAATCCATAAAGTATGTTATCATTAGAATTTCCCTTGTTTTGGATAAACTTGACTCAACATCTTATAAAAGGAAAAAAAATTAAATGGGTGGTTATGCTCTAGGTATTTAACTTAGAATTTGCCACATCTAATTAAAAAAAAGGCTTTGTCTATTGCAAAATTAATACCAAAGTTTACAACTAGTCGTGAGGAATCACCTACTCACAATTCATTAAAAGATGATCATTTGTTCCTCATTTCTTCAAATGATCCTTGGTACAAAGATGTTCTCATATCTATCCAAACACAAAGGTGTCAACCTCACCTCTCGAGGGATAAGTGTCATCGTATAAGGAATCAAGCAAATCAATACTTAATCTTCAAAAGCACATTGTGTAATTGATCCTCATTTCTTAAAATGATCCTTGGTACAAAGATGTTCTCATATCTCTCCAAACTCAAAGGTGTCAACATCACCTCTCGAGGGATAAGTGTCATCGTATAAGGAATCAAGCAAATCAATACTTAATCTTCAAAGGCACATTGTGTAATTGAGGTATTGATTCAGTCCTTCATAGATTCCTAACCCACGAGGAGGGAAAAAATGTCTTGAATGATTTCCCCAATGAAGCATGAGGTGGTTATATGTTTGGGTTGGTAACAACTCAAAAATTATGTGTGTGGGATATTTTTGGCCTACATTATTGCATGACAACTTTCACACTATTATAATTGTGAACATTGTTAAACATACATATCAAAGACCCATGTACCCACAAATATTCTCCACATGATAGTGTCTTCCAACCCCTTCACTAAGTGGGGGTGGGGGATTGACTTATGGAATGTCATCCAACTTTCTTCAATTGGAATAAATATATTCTCATGGTAGTAGATTACTTTATGAAGTGGTTTGAAGCCATGCCAACTTTTAGCAATGACTACCACATGGAAACATTATTCATTTTTAATTGCATCTTCACGAGATCAGGTATCCCAAAGAAGATTATGGCTGACCATGGCTCTTATTTCCAAAATTTATTGATGGAGAAATTGCAACATCACTTAGGTTATGATAATGAATAAGAGGCATCTTATTATCCTCAATAAAATGGTCATGTTGAAGCAGTTAATAAGATATTGAAGATTATGTTGCAAAGAACAATGAACTCGCACTAGTCAAATTTACATTTGATGGTGTTCTTTGCAATTTGGGAATATTGGACCTTAGTAAATATTGTTTTTGGATTTTTTCATATTTTCATTTACATTTGGCTTAGAGAAGTTATTTTGGTTGAATGTGAGCTACTCTCTCTTCAAATAGTACTCAAACTTCTCTCTAGCACTTCCATGAATGAAGAATGCACTATGTTTCTATAATAGTTAGATGAGCAATTTTATGATGCCCACACTACTATAGACTTACACTATATATGGGTCAAATCACAATATGACCACTCTATGTATCCTCACACCTTTAAAAGAACCTCGCAGTGGGCTCTACCTGAAGAGGTTATATGCATTAAAGTCTAACTCTATATGCTTGTAAATAATGTACACATCATTTCATTGTTTCTTTTCTATTAATGCTTTGGTTACGGTCTAATTTGTTCTCATTCTTTCTTTACGGATGTTGTCAGTATCTCCTATTTATATTGGATTTGTTGATGGGGCTTGTTGTTGCATGCAGAATTTAGCTTATGTTGCCTTGTCAATTTTCTCACTGTTACTTGAATTGTGGCATTCCATTGGTATATGTAGTCACGCGGACAATAATGAAGCACAATATGTTGGTGTTATAGGTTTGTTAACGAACTCCATAACACTATGCATAAACAATAGAGCTATCTACTTCGATTCACAACTGGTGGTATTGCATCTTAATAATGTTTATTGTATTTGAGATCCTCTTCTTCTTAGTCAATTTTTGCAAGTGAGACTATTAGAATGCCAATTTCATTATGTTACATACATCCACATACCTAGAGAGCTAAAAACATTCATACATCATTTGGCTAATCGGGTATTGGATTGGAATCTTACACATTCAATATAAGAAAGAATTGAAACACTATATGAAAAACAAAAAGATAAAAGGAAACCATTGCAACATTTTATACACAATTTTTAGGTTAAATAAACATTTGTATATATATTGAGATTACATAAAAAATAATAGTGTCAAGTGGTACAAAAAATGGGCATATGCAACCAATAATATATCTAAGTTGTGCCCTAAGGACCTCTATGAGGCTAAACCCATGCTACTCCTCGAGTGGTAGTTGGTAGGTCATGGGACCTGGCACTCATAATTCCAATATCTATCCTACACAAAAAAATGTTTCCACACTAGTGGAACACCTATGACATCTTGTTGTAAGTTGGCCAAAATCTCAGCTAATCTAGCAATTGAATCCCTACAATCAAAACATCGAGGCATCATTGTATGTCATCAATGGCCACATACAAGCTCCTAGTGTTGTAGGGCCACGTTGCTAGGGATCGATCGCCACAACTCCTTCACATGGTCTAATGTGTGTGAAAGGTAGGCCATCCAACCTATCCAAGTGAAATTTTTCATAATGACACATGCTAGTTAGGATCAATGCACTATTGAAAATAATTATATAATTGCTAAAATAGAAAAAAAAAAATGAAAAGATTTCAAAATACAAAAATGTGTGTTACATATGTCACTCCAATGAGTTCATGTGGATAGTGATAGCTCAGGATATCCTTGAAAGTCTAGAACAACATTATATGGAGATTCTTGGATTTAGATCATATGTTGATCACACCACTGGAAAAAGTCATAGTTGAAAACCCTACTTGCATCATTCAAGTATCATATTGTGTAGCTATCCTCTCTATCTAGTCCCTACAATAATTGTTAGATAAGTGTTTAGTGGTGATCTTTATTGCCTTTTTAGAGAAGTGTTTAGGGGTGGCTTTATTGAACTTAGTACAATAGATGCATGGAAGAGTAAAGGATTCCTCACAAGTTACTTGTGAGCATTAATTACTTTGACAAGCACATAGAAAAAGTTATAACTTATAACTTATTTTTTTTATTTTCTTGTACAAATTATTAAGAATAATTCACCTATATTGTTTTAAAGGCCTCTCCTTTTCGGCTTACGATGGGGTGATTTTATTCAAAGGATTGAATTGATTTAATATATTATTATTTATTTTTATAAATTTTATATACATTGAGAGCGTTGAAGACTTGAAAATTAATGTTCTTTTAAATATTCCACGTAATAAGATTTGATAACATTATATTTTTCAAAATCTTTTATATTTTTAGCCGGTTTGTTTCATTAAAGTTATTCATAATATAATGGAAAGGTGGAAAGTGGAAAATCGTTTTTTTTTTTTTTAAAACAAATATTTTTTAAATTAATGTTCTTTTAAATATTCCACGTACTAAGATTTGATAACATTATATTTTTCAAAATCTTTTATATTATTAGCCGGTTTGTTTCATTAAAGTTATTCATAATATAATGGAAAGGTGGAAAGTGGAAAATCGGATTTTTTTTAAAAAGAACAAATATTTTTTCAAATCAAGTTGCTATTATAAAAAGGTGGAAAATCCGATTTCAAAAAAGAAATGCATGGGTTCCTTTGAACCCGACATGAGTCAAACACATAACCTTCTGGAGTCAGAGGCGCTAACATGCCTAACTGAAAATAAATATTTTATATCGGTAGAAAAGAATAAATCTTTTAATAAAAGTTATATTATTAAATCCAATAATTCACGTTCCATTGTGGTGAGAGTGGATCGAACACGCGACCTTCAGATCTTCAGTCTGACGCTCTCCCAACTGAGCTATCCCCGCTGCTTCATATATACCCTGTGGGGAATCTACCTAGATTCACCAGTAACACTGAATTTGCTCTTAAAAGAATAAAAAAGGGCATTTTGAAAAACTTTCACTACAAACGTTTTTCTAACCAAGTCCATCACTCCGTTAAATATTATCATGACAAGTTCAGAATATAGACTTCTTTCTCAATAAAAAATAAATAAGACTCATACTAGCATGTATGCCATAACTTATACCATTCAAGAGGATGCCACAATTATTAAACATAGGGGATCATCCCATTTAAGGAATTGAAATATTTTTGTGATGTATATGCCCATGGTGATAACACAAAGGTGTCATTTTGTCTATGTTGGAAGGAGTATTTTAAAAATATATATCATAGCTTAAATATTTCCTCAAACCATAATTAACTACATAATCGTTATAACATTAAGACACAATTTTTATAATTTTATATTATTATAAATGTAAAATGTATTATTTTAAATTTAAATAATTGAGAAGTTTTCAAAAAAATTATAACAATATGAATGTTTGTTTTAATAATTCACATTATTTATAAGAAATAATTTAGAAAATTATCGAGGGGCAATAACTCAAGTAGTGGGGAGGTAGGTTGTGCACTCTCCTCACCCAAATTTAAATCTTCAATGAGACTTGGCACGTTCTCATAAGGCTAGAAGGGTAGGTATCCTCCAAGACTGGGACCCCCAAACTGCAAATGTGTCTTTAGATGCCTCAACCATTTCTAAGTCATAAGTTCCATGCTAAGCATTGGCTTGTAGGTTGTTGGCACTAGCTTAGGAGTTATAGTGACACATAGACAAATTTGAACCTGGGCCTCGCCCAAGTAATCCTGACCAATTATCGATTCTTCTATATTAAAAAAAAAATCAATTTAGAAAATTATTCCCTCAAACTTTCACAAGTCATACTTAATCTTTTATCACTTTGAGTGCCTCAAAACAACTAGAAATTAAGTAGACCATCCTATTAGACCTACCAAAGTAGATAATTGTTGAAATCCTTGTAAACATAATAAGTTTAATATCATAGTGAAATACATGAATGAATTAAGAAGAACAACAGTTTTAATAATGCCTATTTTTGACTTGCATGGTCCTTTGCAGCAAAACATGAGGTTATTGATCCAATTATTTGAAAGAAACTATGAATCACATAACTGATATGAGAAATTAGTAACCAAGAGAACTAAATACGAGTAAGTTGTTTAACTTCGAGATAAAGGTAAAGGAATTCAAAATAAAACAACAATAACCAATGCAAATTTTGAATGGCCATGCAATTAGATCGAAGAATTTTGCATTGGTCAAAAGAGTTTGGACCTTAATGACAAAGCTTTGTTATTGTTAATACAATTAAGGTTGGTTTCAACACTATACATTCTTCTAGTATGCCAGCATATGGTGTCAACGGATGTTGTGAAGATAAGTACATAATGATTGTATTCAAATACTCCCTAAAGTTTTCAATGACTATTTCCCTATGACTACTACCCTACTGACCATTGTTGTTAATATCAAAAGCACCAATGCTCCATGTCTACATGCACACTGGAGAAACAACATGCCAAAAACATATTAGTGCTCCACTTTGGTTAAGACGTGTCGATGCTCCACATTGGTCTAGGTGCATCAATGTTTATATATTAATACACACCAAAGTGTCAAAAACCCCAAAATACATCGGTTTTCCTCTTTGGTCCTACCGCACCAATGATCCACATTGGTTTAGGAGCATTGGTGCTCCATGAATCATGTGCACGAGAGTGCTAATATCCCCAAAAGACATCAATGCTTCACTTCTATATTAGTGCATTGATGTTCCTTTATGGTATGGGTGCATTGGTGCTCCTCTTTAGGTATGGGTGCACCAATGGTTCTAATACACCAAAGCACCAAACAATAATTCATATTTCTTTTATCTTATTGAAAAAGGTGGGAAAAAACTAAAGACGATGCTTAAAAAGAGGAAAAATAGAGGGTTCGTTTCATTTCTTCATTTCATTTGGTTCTACATTAATTCATATTTTGTTTAGCTTATTGAAAAAAGTGGGAAAAAACTAAAGACGATGCTTAAAAAGAGGAAAAATAGAGGGTTTGTTTCATTTCTTCATTTCATTTAGTTCTACCAGAGAGAAGAGGAAGAGAAAGTGGTTCTACAAGAGAATACAATAGAAATAGCCATGAAGGCATGGGAAGAAAAAGAGTATTCCACCCAAGTATCCATTTTTCCTCTTCTTCATTATTTGAGTCCTTCTCACTATTTATTTTATTTCTATTTTTTTCCATTTCTAACTATTGTTTCTAATTTGTTAGTTGGTTTTGTTATTTTTTTTTTTGTTGGTTTTAGGGTTTTTCCTTTATTTTGTAGGTTAATGGTGGATTTCTTTCAGGGTTTTGCATCAACATATATGGATGGAAAATGAGGGGCAAGTTCGACAAAGAAAATGGTACATTTATGCGTAGCATGGGTGCATATCCATAGGGGTTTTCACCTCCTTTTATTTGAAGGTTCACAAGGTTTCTCTATGTGGCATAGTGTTTTTCCCTAGTAATCTTGGAGGATCAGTGCTCCTCTTTGGTATGGGCACATCGATGCTCCTCTTTAAGGTGTGGGCACACCAATGCTCCTATAAGGTGTTGGTGTAGCGGTGCTCCTATTTAGGTATGGGTACACCAGTGTTCCTAATACACTAAAGTGTCGAGCAATAATTCATATGTAATTTTTTAAATGTTAAAAGAGGTGGGAGAAACCTAAAGATGACTCTTAAAAAGAGTAAAAAGTGAGGGTTTATTTCATTTCTTTATTTCACATGAGAGAAGAGGAAGAGGGGGTGGTTCTATAAGAGAATGCAATACAAATAGCCATGAATGCAAGAAATATAAAGATTATTGCTAACAAGTAACTCTTTTTTTCCCTCTTCCTTATTTCATTTCTTCCCATTATGGATTGTATTTTTACTTTTTCTATTTTTGACAATTGTTCCTAATTTCTTAACTAGTTATGTTTTTTTAGTTGGTTTGAGGGTTATGCATCTATTTTGCATGTTAATGGTGGATTTATGTTAGGGTTTTACATCTACATATATGGCTAGTAAACTACTGCAAGTTCAACCAAGAAAGGGGTACATTTTTGTGTAGCATGGTTGCATATCCCCATTATTGATTTTATTTCTATTATTTTCCATTTCTCGATGTTGTTCCTTAATTATTAGTTGATTTTGCTAGTTTTTTAATCACTTTGATATTTTTCTTTATTTTTGGGTTACTTGTTGATTTGTTTTAGGGTTTTACATCAACGAATATGGCTAGCAAATGAGGTGAAATCTCAACCAAGAAAGGGACACGTTTTTTTGTAGCATATGTGCATGTCCAAAGGTGTTTTCACCTCCCTTTCTTTGCAATTGCATGAGTTTCTTTGACCTACACAGTGTTCTTCCTAGTGTTCTCGGAGCATCGATGCCCCCCTTTTGTCTAGGAGTACCAGTGCTCCTTTTTTTCTCTTAGAGCTTCAAAGCTACTAGTTCTCTACTTTGGTCTGAGAGTATTGATTCTCCACTTTAGGCATATTACCTCTAGTGGATGAGTGGTTTTGGAGATTTTTCATCAAACTTTTTTCATGCAAGATTTGAGTCATTTTGTAATTACAAAGGATTCACTCATTAAGTGGCTTGAATGGTTTGACACTCACCATGGTTTTGTATCGGTGGTTTCACTACCATTACTATATTGTAATGCTTAACATTTCAATATTAATTATTGTACATTTTCATAATAGTATTCTTCTTTTTATTTTTATTCTCTTGTTTCATATGCTTTTAACTATATTTTTTTATTACAAATATTAAAAAATTATAATTTTTGTTTCATATTTTACAAACATTTTCATTTTTTTAGTTGTAGATCAAAGATTCACTAATAAAAAAGGGTAAGAATTAATACTTGAAATATTCAAAATAAAAGTTATGTTATAACAACATTTTAATAATTATATTTATTAAATTGAATTGATCAATATTAAGTATTCATAAAAATTAGTAAATACAAAACAAATTAGTTGTAAAAATGACAAAATATTAATAGATTATTAAGGGAAAATATTGTTTTGATAATAAAATAATAATTGATTCGTTGTTTGATATCACCAATGCTATATTTTATCATTGGAGCATCGGTGCTCCTTTTTTTTTTTATCTTGGAGCACCGACATCAATGCTTCACTTTAGTGTGGGTGCACCAATGCTTCTCTTTTAGATATGGGCACACTAGTGCTCCTAAATGCTATGGGCACAATGATGTTCCTCTTTTAGGTATGGGTGCACTAGTTCTCCACTTTGATCTTGGAAGACTAGTGCTCAAAATGGTCTTGGAGTATTGGTGCTTCTATGTCATTGGAGCTTTGGTGCTTTCTATTATATAACAAGCATCGATGCGTATTATTATTAATAATAATAATCTATTTTTAAGGTCACAGCCAAGCCACACCAAATTGGTGTATGAGACCCCCTTGTTTGTGGGACAAGGAACCCCCCTCTGCCCAGCGATTTGACTGGTAAAGTCTACGGAGGTATACATAGCCTAACCCCCTCCGCCCAGCGATTTGACGGGTAAAGTCTACGGAGGTATACATAGCCTACCCCCCTCGGGATTTGAACTTGTGACCTCTTAAGAGGAAACACATGTTCTTAACCATTATGCCCACTCAAGTTGTATTAGTGGTGCATCGATGCACCTTAATGTTTTAAGCACACCAAAAAAAACTTTGTTAAAACCTCTAGCCACTTAGAATTTTTAGCTATAGTGAACATCAACTGAAAGCTCCACTATAAATGACAGAGGCTTTAGCAGATGTTTTTTTTATAATTTTTCTCAATCTTGTAATAGTAATTAAAAACCTCCATAAAAACCTCTACTAGGTTGTGTTCTCCTTGTAGTAATATGTGTAGAGGCTCTTTATTATGTACTTAGTTGTTTGTACACCTAGCATAAGATTTGGAATTCATTCATGTAGTCATCAATTAGTTGATCATGATGTTGAAATAGTTGTTTCCATTTCAAATATGGATCTTATGAATACTTTAATGGATAAAACTTATCATACATTCTTACACAAATTTTCCCCACATAATAATGCATTCACCACACACTTTGGATTGTTGGTTGTGAGTCTCCTACAAAGCCTTGGTGGCCAATGATGTTTTCATAGGTACAATGGTTGTCTTCTAATTAACATCACTAAAATCACAAATGTTAAAGTGCATCTAGAGTGTACTAGACCACTCATCAGGTGCCTTAACATCAACATTCCCCTCAAATACTAGAATATTATGACCAATATTTAACTTGAAGGGATTTTTTTTACAAAATAGCCCTAATTTGTGTACAGTTGATATTCTAAGCATAGTCTAGGACATGAGTCTACAAAAGAGATCTACGAATTGATTTTCAATTTTCTCATACCAATTTTAAAGGACTTGATCAATCTTTTCTCAATTGCATAGTTATTACATAAAGGCTATCAAACCTAATGGATATGGGATTACCTATCATTTCAGATGGTATTAATCATATCAAAGGAAATGGATTTGAGTTTCCCATATACTTTTAGTAATTAGATATGGTCCACCTAGTAAGGGTTAAACTTGAGTATGATTATGGAATATAATCCAATCACCTATAGTGACAAATGAAGCTATCTAGTTTTGATACCAATGTTTATGAAGGGAACACAATTGATTAACATGTGCCATAGCCTTAAATACAAATATTGGATGAGTATAACAAGGATACAATCTCATCGGGATGAAACAATTGGCGGACTGAAATTTTTGTCGAAGTAGAAACCTGGGAATTGGGCTGATGATTGTGTGGACAATGGACAAGAGAGTTGGAACTCCTTGTGGACTCATAACCTCAACTTAGGGATGTCTTGTTGTTGAGAGAAAATGAACAAAAAAACCTATGTCTAGGAGGAACATCCTTTGTGAACATCCAATTGGTTCTACTATTTAAAGATAAATTTATGTTATGCTTATTATGTTAATTATATTGTGTATATGTTTTTATTTAAATGTTATGTTTGTTGTGTGTTCAATAAATGCATTCACATTTTTATATATGTTGTTATCACATTTTTATATATGTTGTTATATGAATGAGTATTTCAACATATTCTTGCAATAAATATTAATTAAGTATATTAGGGAAATTTCGAAATTTGTTGTTTTGGGTAAGTTACACATATATCATAAAGTGACCTGATAAACTTTACTGACCCAAATTATCATTTGTGTGAATCCTCTAAACTGTGATATGTCATTGTTATAATTCACTTCACTAATTTAACATTGACATGGCATGGAAATTTGTATTCATTTGGTTCCAAAAGGGTCTATTGTTTTAATTTGCATGAGTATTTCAACATATTTGCTTGCAATAAATATTAATTACGTATATATAAGCGAAATTTTGAAATTTGTTGTTTTGGGTAAGTTACATATATCATAAAGTGACCTGATCAACTTTAATGACCCAAATTATCATTTGTGTGTATCCTCTAAACTGTGATATGTCATTGTTATAATTCACTTGACTAAGTTAACATTGACATGGCATGGAAATTTGTATTCATTTAGTTCCAAAAGGGTCTATTGTTTTAATTGAAAAATTAGCATGTTACAGATTTTTCATTGGTTGAGTAAAATGAATTTAGGGTGACAAACATTAAATACTTAGTGTAATGATGCTCTAGAGCTAACTCTTGGTATAGTTTAAACATAAATTAACTAACTCTTGGTACAGTTTAAACATAAATTAACCGTGTGTTTTATATGTTTTCTATCATTGACCAAATTTCAACATTCAAAAGTTTCAAATTGACTTTATCCTTAAAGGATATGAAGCCTATTTTTTCATAATCAATATATTTATGAAAGGAGTTTATTTTTTGATTTAAGGCAAGGGGAGTTGATGTTAAGAATTGACTTGACCCATTATAACATAGGTTTTTAACCCAGGAGAATTAAGATAACAGATGACCATTGAATAAATATGATCATCCAACAGTTCAATTCTTTTTTGTATGTTGATTTCACCTTGATTCTTCTTACTAGTGCTAGTGCCTTTTCACTAGTGCATGTAAAATGTTACTTACTTTATTATTGTTTTGTTGGTGCATGTAAAATGGTACTTTTCCCATTATAGTGTTAGGATATTTAGATACTTAGGAATTATTTAAGATCAACTTGGTCTAATATGTCTTTGGGTAAAAGTGTGTTTCTTTAGTATGCATTAGTATGTATGTTTAATTATGTAATCTTATAGTCATGATATGTTCTAGACATAGAGTGATCCAACGACTTATATTATCATCGATCTTAATGACTATATTGATCTGTGACACAACACCCAATTGGTCCATCATCTTTATTTAAAGAGCAGGAAGATCATTTATTGATGATAGATTGTAAGAAACTCTCTTGTATAATAGTTTACTTTTTCATTAATATATTGTCTCAAGTGGCCACATTGGCTAGGGTTCTGGATTGTTTCCCTCTTAGAGGGTTTTAACCATGTAAAAACACTAGTGTTATGACCTTTGATTTGGTTGTGTGAGCGGTTTCTTAAGGTGTTTGTTATGTGTGGGAATACCCTGTTTTTGTCGAACATATAGGGTGCTAGTGTCTTTTGTTTGAAAGATTTGGGTTGTGCTCTACCAAGATTGCCCATTCATTCCTATGAAACAAATCTCGCTTGTGTACATCCTTCTTTTACCTTCAATAACCATAACGGTGTGGTATTTATAAATTTTTGAAATATAGTTTTCATTTCTATTACTTTCCTCCTATTCTTCCTGGAACACCTTTGTCATGCCCAAGGTGATCACTATAAACTCATATTGGTTGGCCCTGTATTAGGTCTTTCTATTGAGGGCAAATGGAAGTTGTCATAGGAAAAAAAAATTGGAAACTACAAGCCATGGTTATGAAGAAGTACTCTACTCAACATTTTCTCAACACTTTAATCTACTTTCTTAGAACATTACATGTGATTTCAATCATGTTAGTTGTAGAACATAATCCTTTTTCATGTGTTTTAGGATTGGAAATGAACCTTTTGTTTTCCATATACTTTGTAAGTTGTGACGAAATATTGTTTGTGGATTTATACATGAATGAGTGAACAAACACATTATGAATTGTTTTTTTTTTCTAATCGTATTTAACTTTGAATCATTCTATGCAGGGAGTATTGGCATTGGGAATTTTATATTTTCTCTAAGGTTATTGCATTGACTTAAAAGGACTAATATTCACTACAACATTCAACCCACTAACCATGATAATAATGGAAATCATATGATCTCTTATTGTTGAGAGCATCTGTTTAGGCAAGTTAATCTCTCATCACCTTTCCCAGTTGAATATAAATAGCATGCATGGATGTTGGCCTACTTACTAACTCCATCCATGTCTGCTTAACATATATATAGTGTGGTTGGAGGAATTATGATCACATTGGGTCTATATTCCTTGTTGTTTGGTAAAGTTAAAGATCAAAATTTTTTGTCTGGGAAACAAAGCTTGGAAGTGGATGACAACTCTAATCAATTGGAAATTGCTCAATATGCAACCTTCAAAAAACTCATCCAAAGTATACAGGCCTTGTGGAGATCAAATAGACCAAATTTATGAGTCCCCATACCATCGACTTAAAAAACCATCTAAGTTACCAAGCAACATCATTGTATATAAACCATGCACCTTTTATATGGATAAGGTTAATGCCAGAAAAGAGACGAATGGAAACCATGTAATAAATGGGTGGTGAATAATAGCGTAGCATAATATTGTAGTAATCTTCCCTCCCTTGTCAAAATTCAGTGACTTAATAGGTCAAATTTATGATCAATCCATAACTTAAATCAATTTTTTGAGCATTTAGGTCAATTTAAAATGGGGGAAAACCCCTGGGGGGAAGGTTCATGGAACTTGGATTGTTGGAAACTCAAGCTTCCCTTAGAATTTTGGTCAAATTTAGCCTCATTTTTTGCTTGAAAATGGTGTCCCTTTCCTACAATATTAGCTTATTCTAGGAATAATTAGATATTTGTATAGTGTGGACAAATTCTCATCCACAGTGAGCTACGATTGCAGGTCTGTTGGGCACAAAGATCCAAATATCAATTCTTCATATTGTAGTGTTTTGATTTTCACTGTTAATCATGCTATGATTTTGATCATTCAAATATGTTCAATCACATTTTAGATATAGGTCCACATTTTATTAATATGATATGATGTGCCTTTATTTTTTTTATTTTTTTTTATTTTTTTGTTTTGGTAACTAGGGGAATCGGTAGCAACGGCAGTATCGTACTCGCGTGACACGGGGTCGAATCCTGTCGGCTGCCTTATAACCCCTAGGGAGAAATGCACCGCCCGCAAGCACGCCCTCCGGGTAAATCGGGGTGAGAATCGACCTTGAGACCTCATTTTACATAGT